>QLOD02148569.1:0-15812 GCA_003260245.2 Sideroxylon spinosum | reverse complement strand
GTTTTAAGTTTCTATGTTTCCTTAGTTACAAAATTAATAACTTGCTAACCTTTTTCTCAATATTCATCAAATAAACATTAGTTAGTATATTAAAAAAAAAAGCTGAAACCTCAAATTGTAAGAATAAATTCAACTATATACCCTTAAATTTTTTAAGAATTTAAAACATGAATGTAATCATAAACTTATACTTGATCCTAATCATTCAAGCTTGCTCGATCATGCATGCCCTCACCAATCGATTCGTGTCTCACCTGGTGGCCACTATCAGTATCTGGGGCCTACAATAAAACAGTGTATGGTTAAAAACAAATACAAATAAATGTCTCTAAAGAAATTGAATTAAATTTAAATATAAATTATTTAGTTATTAACTTGAGTATGAATTGACAGATCTGAAGCATTAGTTGTGTGGACACGACTCTGAGCTAGTTGCTGCTCTATCTCAGCAAAGCGAGCCTGTACTTGGGCTTGTATTTCCCCCTCCATCCGCGCCTTGATATCCTCCACTTGAGTGTTCATCTCTTGGCGAAGAGACTAGATTAGATCGTCCACCTCCTCGTCAGTACGTAAGCGTGTGCTTTGAGATGGGCTAGCTCCGGATGACTCTACTCATGCGATGATAGATCATGGTATGCCCGTGCCATACGTGAGCGTGTATTCATACCCATCCCGGCCAATAATGGCAAGGAATATCTCATCCTGTCTAGCAGTCACTGCCATTCCTCATCTGGCAACTAGGCCAATCGAGCCTCAAACTGAGCCTGAGTAATTTAGAACCAAATTAGAAAGATAAATGAATAGATCTCATAATAAGTAAATAAATTTATTTCGAAAAATCAAGACTTACTACAAGAACTGCAACCTCCAGATCTTCAAGTTTGCGATTCGCCATCCACACAAACATCTGATCAATGGGAGCACCCTCCTCACGTAACTGTTGAAGGATAAATTATGTTAACCTTGGCTTATTAGATAATATATGGACTACTAAGAAATTGAATAGCACATACGGTTTAATATTGAAGTTTACCTTATGTCGGACCTACGTAACATGCCAAGTTCCAAGCCTATGACTTAGGCCCAGCATCGAGCGATTTTGGGAATTTCGCTCTGCCTCTTCCTATATTGTTTTGGTTAGTTTTGTAGGTTTTTTCCTAATATTTGTTAAATTTAATAAAATAGTGCGAATTACCTACCCTCACCTCCTCATTTGACCAGTATCGGACAAGCTCAGGCCACTACGTGGGAAGAAAACCCCTTGGGACTCGCTGAAGAAAGTCGAGGGCATCAGCGTTCTTCTTCTAATGCTTATTCTTTACCTTGCTCTTGTGATCTTTCCACATCTTACGGCACTTTGACATGCAAACTCGCCGAAAGTCATCAGGACATGACCTCAAATTATCGTTAATAAGAGAAAGAAATTTATTTGTTAAGGTATGTTGTAAACTGACACATCATATAATAACCATGAACTTAAGATACAAATAAACATATTACCTTAACCTGCCCTCAAAGTCGATCTAATGTATCCTGAGGAAAGGCAGTCCAATCGAGCATAGTCAAAGGAAATTGGTGTGGGCCCCGCACCATGTGCCCAATTGGCTAATGAACTGGCAAGCCCCTAGTCCAACTGCGTGGAATGTCCCATCAAACTGCACATCATAAGGGATACCAGAATTCCATGAAGAAATCCCTTTAGTAGGACCCTTGCCCCTACTGGAAGATGTACTCGTAGTAGTAGAACCTATACTCATAATAAACTGCATTAAATAAACAAAATCAAATTATTTCATATAGGTGTTAAACATAAAAGTTAAATCATACCAATAGGCCTAGAGGCTGATGCAGTAGCTATCGACGGTGTAGGACCTCTGCCCCTACTAGAAGATGTACTCATAGTAGTAGAACCCGTCACAATAAATCGTATTAAATAAACAAAATAAAATTATTTCATATAGGTGTTAAACATAAAAATTAAATCGTACCAATAAGCCTGGAGGCCGGTGCAGTAGTTGTTGGCGGTGTACGCTCTACTGGAGTGGACGAGATTGAATGGGTCGGCCCATGACTAGACGGTTGAATCTGAGATGATGATAAACTAGGTCGGGTTGTGTGATGCAGGCAGAGGAACACACTGGTGCTGTCAATAGGCTAATAACCAAACAGGGATGGCGGAGGAACCCTCCTAGGCGTCGGTCGGCTAAGGCCTTCTGTCGACGCATGGACCTGGCCCTGAAGTAAAAACTCGCCCATTGTGCATGGACGATCTCTCCTCTTACATCTTGACATATCTATTTGCTTATTCATAAGATTAATAAATTCATGTAGTAGAAAAAACCCATTCCTAAACAAAAAGTTAAACATATTCTTAAATAAAATTTGGAAGGAAGAAAATGCTTAACTGTTCATTGGTCATGTAAGTCAATAGTATGTCCTTCAGCAGTCTTTCTAACCCACTTGACTTCCTCATCACATTGAACTACTACATTTTGGTCTAGAACTTACTGAGCAAATGTATCAATATCTGGCTCATCACATTCAATTTGATATACCCACTCATTGACATTTTAACTGTAACTTGCCAGTTAGGATCCATTGGATCTCTAACATAGTAAACTTGCTCAGCTTGCGAGGCCAGTATGTAGGGTTCATTACTTATTCGTTCATCTCGATAGAGTAGATTATTGAAATTTACTAACGTAAATTGGTACTTATCAGCTTTAGTCCCATGGATTGGATCGATCCAGTCACACTTGAATAACAAAAATTTCAACCCGTGATTGTATATAACTTCAACAATATCTTTCAATTGGCCATAGTAATAACCAGCATCGACGGAAGAACAACTGATACCGCTATTTTTTGTTACTCATTTCTCATCTACTTCCTTGATGCGAAATCGAAACCCATTAATGTCACAAGTTGTGTAACGTCATGCCGTTATAAACGGGCCATCAGCTAATTGGTTATTTCATCGGTTAAAGTATCATCGTTTGTATGCCATAAATTGTACACCTACGCCATTCAAATAATCATTGAATAAAACTATATGAAACTAATATGATAGGAACAAATTGAAGCAGATACAATCATATCTATATGTACGTATTTATTAAACCAATCGTGAAATGACTAAAAATGGGACTTTCAGATTTGATTATCTGTAGCATGAGGCATGTCTCATTTGAGCTCATTAATGTGTGTCCTGCAATACAGAACAACACGTGTTAATGATAACCATGATTATTTAAATAGAAAATGAACAAGTTAAAGCTATAAATAAGTGTTGACTTACTGAATCAATGCCACAACTGATGGGGTGTTGAATTACACGAAATGATGAGCTTGAATACACTCAATGTTATCTAGATCAAATAGTGTGCCCTCTCCAACAGGACCATCATTAATTCGTGAAGGACTATTTATTTATGTTTCAACATCATTAAGATATGCAATGCAAAAATTAGTACACTCATCCGTCAAATAACCTTTCGCTATCGATGCCTCTAGATGAGCTCTGTTACGCACATATTTCTTTAATTTATTCATATACCTTTTAATCAGATACATCCACCTGAATTGGACAAGGCCACCAAGTAAGGCTTCATCCGTTAAATGTATGGTTAAGTGCACTATTACATCAAAAAATGATGGTGGAAAGAGTTTCTCCAGATGACACAATGTTAGTGCAATCCTATCCTAAAGACTTCAAATTATCTATGTGATAAACTCTTCAACATAGTTGTCTGAAGAAGTTACTGACCTCAATTAATGGCTCAACAACATTCTTAGGCAAGCAATTTCAGATTGAAATAGGAATTAATTGTTGAATGAGAATGTGATTATCACGACTCTTCAAACCCTGTAAAGTCATTTCTTTCATTTTCACACGCTTTGATATATTAGAACAATAGCCATCAAGCACCTTGAGTCCCTTTAAAACAAAGAGGAATGCCTCGTTCTCATCTTTAGTCATCGTGTATTATGCAGGAGGTGTGTATGCCTTGTTTGACTGTCTCAACTGTAAGTACAATGGTTTTCTCAGTCCCATGTCCTGCAAGTTATGGCGAGTATTGGCACCGTCTTTGGACTTTCCGTTGACACCAAGAATGGTCCATAATATATTATCACACACATTTTTCTCAACATGCATAACATCCAAGTTATGTCTCAGTATGTTGTTTTTCCAATACGGTAACTCATAGAAAATATTTTTCTTCTTCCAGTTATGACTGCGCTTTCTATTTGCACTAGAAATTAAAGGTAGTGGAAGGGCCAATAGATCTTGAAAATTATACACTGTACATATTTGTTCCTGCTTCAGTTGTAATAATAAATCAACCCCAGTCATTATTTGTGGTGCTGGACCATATTCCCGAGTGCCATCGAATGACACTTTGTCCCTTCTGAACCTATGCAGGGGGCAAAAAACCTCTGTGACCCATGTAGACCCATTTTTTATTGTGTTTTATCTAAGTTGACTTCTTACTCTGATTACAACAAGGACATACAAATTCCTCTTTTGTGCTCCAACCAGACAAATTAGCATACGCGGGGAAGTCATTGATTGTCCACGATAATGCCACACAAAGTTTGAACATTTCATTTCTTTCAGAGTCGAACGTCATCACATCTTCGGCCCATAATTCATTTAACTCGTCAATCAATGGTTGGATATATACATCAATCTTATCCTCGGGGCCTTTGGTCCATTAGTAAGAGTGGATAGGATTAAGAAAGGTTGTTTCATACAATACCAAGGAGGAAGAATGTACGGAGCCAACACTATTGGCCACATACTATGATTTGTCCCAGTCATGGACCTAAATGGGCTAAAACCATCTGCAGCCAAGCCAAGCCGCACGTTACGACTATCCAAGGCAAAGTCTGGTGGCTCTTGTCGAAGTCTTTCCATGCTTGGGAGTCTGCTGGATTGGTCAATTTGTCATCCTTCCTACTATTTTCTGCACGCTATCTCATCAATTTGGAAATTTTGGATGACATGAAAAGCCTCTTCAACCTTGGCTTAAGTAGAAAATATCGCACTCGTTTTACAGCGATAACTTTTCCACGGTTCAAAACACTTCTCGTAGTACTCTGACGGTGCTGACCGATCCCGTCGTCCTTCCACCTCGAATTCTTACACATAATGCATATATCGAGGTAGGCATTCTCATTTCTAAATAACATGCAATTATTTTGGCATGCATCCAGAGTGTCATATGTAAAGCCAAAATTTTCAGTTAACTTGCGAGCATGATAGTAAGACTCAGTAAGTTTTACACCAGATGGTAAAACTCTGTGTAATAATTAGAGTAGCATGTCGAAAGACATGTCTGACCACTAGTTCAATGCCTTCAAATGTAACAACTCCACAATAAAAGATAATTTGCTGAAATCCTTACATCTAGGATACAATTCTGTTTGCACATCATTAAGAATTTTAAAATATCTCAACACTTCTTCATTTGCACCCGAGCAAGAATTATCCCCACCTACTCTATCAGTCTGACGGCTTACGTCTTCGGGTGCCAACCCACACGCGATATTATTTAGCATTGCAAATATCAGATCAACTGTCGTGAGATCGACTTCCATCTCAACTTTTTCTTCTCGGCGATAAGAAACATACTTTTCTCCATGTCTTATCCAATTCTTATACTGCTTCAAAAATCCATTTAGAATCAAATGGTGATGCACAATATCTCATGTGTAGTAATACTGATTCGCACATTTTCTACAGGGACAACTGATGAGCTCACCATCAAACCCATTAGTGGAGGTGATGAACTGCATAATCCCCTCTACATATTCCCTAGACGTCCTATTTGGTAAATCAATCCAACCTTTATCCATCTTACTAATTATTTCTATGGAAGTCCAGTTTGAGCAAATAAAATTAACCTAAGAGATCGTGCAACATGCAATTCACCTAACCCTAAACTGTAAACTTCTCACTATAAGTTGGTTGCTCCTATCCCATTTGAGAATACATAATCCATCTTATTCTCAACAACTCGAATGCTTAATCCTTTTAGATAAAATTTCGACAGCATGTCCGCGTGGTTCTCTATGTACATGACACAGAAAGACATAAGTCTTATCTATGTATGTAGACAGAGAACAACACAACATCCATCGAAACTTTATTTAACATTAGACTTGCATAAGTTGTTGAGAACAATATGGATAATTGCATTCCCAAACTGTCCAAACTGGACAATTCAAGAATCGAGTATGTCAGTCACTGCTTGTACATCACAAGAACATCGAATTTAGTTAATGACCTAATTCATTGCGTCAAGGAGGAACAAACGAGTGCCATACACGATTCTCGAATGGGTCTAAGTTTTTCAATGCATGCAAGTAAATAAATTACTACCGTACTATATCTTTTTTTGTTGTTGTGGCTTGTAATTTTCACGGGCCTGAAATTATAACGCGATCCGAAAGTTTCGCGGTGCAACCCACATCCATTTTTTGGGAGGTCTGTGGTAATTGCGGAGGGCACAGGCTGATAGAGAATCTTAAGTTTCAGCCCAAGCCACAAAACCCAAATATAATTTGTTATTCTTAAGTCCTAAGCATAAAGGGTTCGAACATAACTATTAGCATATGATGCTTATCTAATGAACTGAATTGAAGTTTAAAGTGGATAGCTAATAACAATGTTGCAATGCGTGGGTGAAAGATCATACCACACAACCTACACAAGACCACTACCAGCACAATACAAGAGTTGCTTGCTTAAAATTTACTAGGTCTTTATTCTAGTTGTAACTTAGCCGTGGATATCAAAGCACAAGTCCCAATTTACCTAATTCCCAAAGCCTCAATAAGAATCTCAACAAGAATCTTATTCACACATGTGGTGTTAGGTTAGAAGATTTAGTTTTAAAACATTTTATAGAGAGATGAAATGTGGGTTAAATTCACTGAGACAGTGAACTGAACACTTGGTGAGCACGAGGACCAACTTGTAACCAAGGCCCAACAAGTAACACGGGCAATTGAATTGTAGAGTTAAATATAGGAGTGTGTTAGTAAGAAAATTTCAAATCGGCATAACTTTGCGCTCGGGTGTGAAAATTTCAAATGGGCATAACTTTACGCTCGGGTGTTCGATTTGGACAAATGGCTTTTTGATTTCATCTATTTTTTTGAGATCTATGCAACCAAACAACCTATGACAGTTTGCGATGATCAGAATTGCAAAAAAAGGTCATCTTCATGACTTTTTTGAAATTTTCTTCTCAGATGTACTAATTATGGCATTCTCGGACAAGTGTTTGATACAATATTCTAAAGAAAAAACTAAAGTAGCTCATAAAAATACTATTACTATCCCTATCCCTGTCAAATATACGACTTGAGTGAGTCAAGTAAACTAGTATAAATAGACTAAATAAGTTAGAAAAAATTAAACCAAAATGAATATATACTGGACAAGAAATTTTCATCCAAATCAGAAAAAAAAATTAAGAAAAAAGGTAATACTCACCTGAATGAATCACTAGAGATGAGAATAAAAACTCAAGACCAATTTCCGCGAGAGTTTCTTGTAACCTTGGCAAAACAGAGAAACCAAAAATGTTAGAGAGACACACACAGAACACAGAGAGATAGAGAGAGAGAGAGAGAGAGAGAGAGAGGGGAGGACAGAGAGGGAGGAAGAGCGGACCAAAACCTACAGAAGAAGAACGACCACGATGGTCGGGCAATGGCGGCGACGGTCAAGAACAAAGTCGGGACGCAGCGGAAGTGGGAACGAGCAAAAAGGGGTGCCGATGGAAATATGAGAGAGAGAGAGAGAGAGATTGAGCAACCAAAACCTGCAGAGGAGAAACAATCATGGTGGTTGAGCAATGGCGGTGACGATCGGAGACGAAGGCAAGGCGCAGGAACGAGAAAGGGACTGAAATGAGAGAGAGAGAGAGAGTCTGAGCGAAATGAGGAAAGTAAGGGTTCTAGGGATTTAATTTAGAGCATCAGCGACTGCTCGAGACGTGTTCGCGTGAATACTTATTTTTTTAGTAGTGCATGTAATTTTATCTTACTTCTTAGTTTTTGTTACAACCTGAATTCCTATAACTCAGGGGATTTGAATTAAATCACATATAATATGTATACAATCAAATCCTATCCCAATCAAAACCATATAACTTACAATAGGCGGAAAGTGCTATATATGGTAAAGAAAATTGCAAACAAGTCTCAACCACAAGCTGTAGTCAAAGTTTAACTGTAACTTTGAAATCTAAATTTGATATATTGAACTTGCAATACCAATGAAATTTTAGAAAACATGGTAGAACTAATTTAGAGGAACATTGGACTCAATAAATTATTTTCCCAATGTGTGCAACACATTTAACTTTTTTCTAACTAAATATGGTCTGTTATATTGATTTTTTTTTCTCCATTTCATTTGGTTAAGAGTTGTTTCCTTTGTCAATTACTACATCGAGTCATTTATTTTTATCTTGCTTCTTAGTTTTTGTTACAACCTGAATTCCTTTAACTCAGGGAATGTGAACTAAATCACATATAATATATATACAATCACATCCTATCCCAATCAAAACCATACAACTTACAACGAGAGGAAAATTCTTTATATGGTAGGAAAATAATATAGACAAGTCTCAACCACGTGCTAAGCATCACTGTTCCAAATTAAATATATAAAACTAGGCTTATCAGACTCGTACAACCCAATAACATATCAAAATACGAGAGATATATATCACCACCTCACTACCAGATGTTCCAAAATAAATATATAATCAAAAGAATAAACTAAAATGGCTTAAGTCTCCCAACCAATAGGTCTAACTTGCCTGTCCATATTAGGACCTACAACAAAATTTATAAGTGAGCGAGCACTTGCTCATATATAGGGGTTAGGATGGACTGTAGCCCAGATAAAATTTTTGCTCAAAATATTTTTACTAGTAATAGTGTATAAAATTCTGGCATAACTTTCTATAATTCAGTTTAATATTCAGTCATAACTCAGCTAAATACTCAACCTATAGTCAAGGGTGAGAAAAATTACTAGCCTAGTTTAATATCCAACCACAATCCAATTTAATACCCAACTTAGCTCAGGGTGAAAAAATTTCTACCTCTACCCTTGCACATATGCTCACTCTACAACCGAGCATATAAACATCTCCTATCTTGATTATGATTATGATAGTATCACATAACAATGAACCAAAATAACTTGATTATGATGGTATCTCATAACAATAAACTAAAATACCAATATCAACAAATATCTCATATCCAACATTAATTCATAACTCAACATCATAAAATAACATCTCAACAATAGTCTAATCTTTATTCTATCTCATGAAACATATACATATGTATAATTAATAACTAACTTTAACAAATATCTCAACTGAGTCATAAATGTAAAATAACCAAAAAAATCAGTAATTAAACTCACATCGATCAAACTATGAGCATGTGGAGCAACAATTCATGTGAACGGGAACAGCTTTATCATGCACATGAGAAATTAGTTTCCGTGCTAACAAGGACAATTAACACCAATCGTACACATGGTTGCCTAGTTAGTTGTCCCTAGCTAGGTTGCTATGCACAGGTGTAAACAAATTCCATAAGCACGATAAAGGCCTAACACTAGCTATCTGACAAACTCTATTTTGTTCTTTTGGTTCAATTCTAATCCAATTCTCAGTAGCAACTCAACATGTATACATTCTCAGGTCCAAAAAATGATAAGAAAACATCTAACCATGACCCATGCATCAATTTGAAGAGTGAAACATGAATTTCGATGGATTTAATCAAAGTAGGTTAAGTTTAAACATCAATTTCAATGGATCTTGTCCAAGTTGGTCAAGTTTATTTATCTTCTCTGACTTATAGTTCATGTTTATTATCATCTCAAAGCCTAGAGAGTGATGTTAGGCTATCTTTCTATATTTGAAAGCCTTAACATTTCTTTCTAACATCACCCTAGAAGCCATTTTGAAGCTTAAAAGAAAAAAAAAGAAAAAGAAAAAAAAATGTGTACTTGAATTTATTTTAGCCACAGCTATGACCCTTGATGCCTTAGTACATAATAAGCCCGACCTTGCATGCCTTGAGATATGTTGCAAACTTGTGTGATAAGGTTTATAAAGGAGGATCTATAATTGAAAAAGTGTGGTAGAAAAAGTATGCAATTTTTTGGGGAGTTTGTAATTTAAATAAGGCAATATCATCAATCCCATTTCACAAGGAAAAAAAAAAAAAAAAAAACTTCAATGTTGGCATTTAAAAAGTTAAAAGAAAAGAAGTAAGGAGGCGGTATTTATTGGCACTATCTATTTAGTCCTCAAACATGCACTTTAAATCTTTCTATCTATCATTTTTCTAAACAATACTCCATGGGCAAGGTACAACCTAATAAAGGCCTAATAGACTCTAGGTAAAAAATACTTCTAAGGGCATTGATTTGTTACATATTGTTGAATGTAGTGTTTTTTACTTTGCATTGATACATTATTTTCGTGAAGCTAAAATCACTCATGTATTTTAATTCTTAATTTCTTTCTGATTGAATTCGTTGTTAAAATTAGGTAATTTTGCCTACACATTTTTGCATTTTTAGAATAAAATTGCCACTTACATTAGATTCTTTTGATTTTTCAAGTTTTATAGATTTTAAAAGAATAAAAGAACTAAAAAAAAGTTAAAGGGAGAATGCCTGAAAAAGATAAGGAAAATGAAAAGCAAGAAAAATTCACGCGTACTGTGCTAGATATCCCAATCAATCAATCACATAAATATTTGAATGCAGAATGTGATATATGTGAGCTGGAAAAATCCACACAGGAAAACCCTAAACTTTCACTAAACTTAAGCGTTGGTTACAAACTCAAAACTCTCTATAGATCGACTCCTCGACTCTATACTCTATTTGACGTTTGCTCGAATCCTTGATTCACCAACTCCTCTAGTGAAAGTACTCTGACTCCTTGAAGGCACAATACTGACTCCTTGGTAGCTCTGCTAAATCCATAGCGTGCTGAATCCTCAGCGATCACTCACCACAAATCCGAACTCCTTCGAATCAAGAGATGAAAAGCTTGGCTAAGCTATGGAGAGACCTTTGAAACTCTTTTGGCTCACGTTCTAATGAATATTCTCTCTGTCTATGGCTCTCTCTAAAAACCCTAGATACGTTCGTCCTTTTTATTATACAGAACCTGGGGCGAATAGGATTAACATCAGGTGAAACGAAGCCATAAAAGTCACCTCACGGGAAGCCCACATCCGCGGTCTATCCACGGCCTTCTTGCAGCTATCCCCGGCCATCCCACATGGTCAACTCTACAGAAGACTATTCTCGATTTTATCCCGTGACTCAGAGCGTGCTTTCTATTGTCTTCCTGCATTATAGTTCGTCTAACTCTGTTCGACTTCATTTCATACTTCTAAGAGTTTTTGGATAACTTTCCTCAGACCGTTGCACTTCTACTTGACTTAAGATTATAGTGTCTTAGCCTACATTAAGTGTAAACATTACAGCACTCTGTTTTGACTATGGATTTGCTAACTTTACAATTTTATCCTTAACAATCTCCCCCTTTGGTAGTTCCATGTCAAAACTCAACAAATGTAGTTACAAGTAAATTAACCTAAGTCTTTGGTCTCAGAAACCTTTTTGCAATGATTGCTCTACCTTAATTAATAACCCTGTTTGCTTCACACTTAAACAAAATGATCAAGGCTTCATGTGGGAAGAAACAATAAGTGAAACAAAAATAAATGAAATAAAACATTAACTAAATGTTAATTATTCTCCCTCTCAATTAAACATTAATTATTCTCCCCCTTAATTAAGTTCTCCCCCCTTTTTGACATGAATTGACAAGAAATATAAGATATGATGTATAATCTTGATCAATTCATTCCAAGTTCTATTCCCCCAAACACTAACCTAAACACAGTTTCAAATTTTTGTTTTGACCATACATAAATAGCAATAAATAAGAATTCTAAGAGTCACCTTATTATCTATGTCATAAGTTGTTCACTCATATCATACCAATGGTCAAATGCCCGTGCTGTGTGTGAATTGAAATTTAAGAACAACCGTGATCAATACTTTTTATATACTCGCATGAAATTTAATAAATGCTCTTTTGAACTTCGAATTGAGCAAAGTATGTAGTGTTAGCTCTTCGACTAATTTCTTTTCAATTCATTACTTTTCAACTTTGTACCAATTTCTCAATTTATTTCCACCAAGTTTATTGAAAATTTATTTTTCAAAATTTTCTAATTTTACTTGGTGTCTTTCACACACTTATGGGTAGGTAGCTATCTTCCTGTTTCGTCGAATCCATAGGGTGGTTATTTTGATAACCTGCACGTCAATAGACTAGCTGCACTCTATCCCATTGGTAGCCCTTTTCCAAGTGAATTTAATTGCAATATCTTAGAGCAACCAATAATCCAAAAGGAGAATTTTTAAACACAATTGGGTATTGAAAAGATTTTTCATGAAGTCTAAACCTCAGTATATTTACAATAGGCACACCACTACCATGATAAGGAACACCAAAACATAGGATTCAGATTCATCAAGTAATTCAAATTCATGACTACTATGTAGATCAACAATTTTACTACAATTATTTTGAAGTGTGTATGAAGTAATAGATTATACAAGAACATCAAAAGAGTATTCTTCTCTACCATTTGGGAAGAGATCGAGCTGTTTGGACACCACGTCCAGTTGAGCTCCACTTTATGGTTTTTTGTTTGCTATAATATAATATAAATAATCATATTCTATTCATTCGAGAGGGTTGATTTCATATCAATATTTTTAATAATAGGTTTTCAAAATTTTCTTAGACTTTTTAAGAGTTTGAGATTAACATTTACATTGGTTTTAACTGAAGATCGAAGATTATTTAAGTTTTATTCAAGTTTATTAAATGGAGTTTTTTTTTATCTCTTCTTTTATTTATTGTTTGCTTTCAATAATATGATAAACTAGATTTTTACCTTAACTCATGATGGGTGGGATGATTGTTTAGTCACTTGGATATGTTATGCCATACATGCAAAATAATCATTGCATGTAGAGTCTAATTTCTTAATTTTCTTTTCTTTTCTTTCAAGACTTTTGAGAATGTGTGAGATCGATTATATTTTCTTATAATCACTAATGATATTATATGATTAGAATTCTCTAAATAACTTGGAGTTAAAGGAATAGAATTTACACCGAAGATAAAATCAACATCAATCTTCTGGTCTTCTAATCCTAAATGTCATTTTAAAATTATGCTTTAGATAAATTGGATTCACAAAAATATCTTTCTGATTTATTTTTCGTGAACATGAGTATTAAACCAAGTATTTTTCTTCACATCATATTGATTAAATAATCAATCATACCTGACTTTGTAGGTCGAACTAAGACTTGTTTAGATTCTATTTTTGCATATTTATTCATTATTTTGTTTTTACAATATTTTGATAGTTAAATTCTTTTCTAGTTTAGTTTAATAACAATCAAAATTAGGATTTTAATATTGTGTTTTTATTTATTTATTGCTCTTTTATTGTTTTATTGGTGCCAAAATTTAATTTCTATTTAAATTCAATTAGTTTAGGTTACACCCTCAAATACTTTCGTATTAAACTTAATTTTATTACTTTGTTCAAAGAATATAGTTAAGAATCTTAGATCAAACCCTAGGATTTAAATTTTATAAGTTCCCTATGGATACAATCTCTGACTCATTGAGTAAAACTACCCCCACACACTCCTACACTTGGGAGATAATAATTGCATATTTTGGAGGTGGATATAAGGTGCACTTAATTTTAGAGAGGTGCTCTTAGTGGGTATAGTTATACCAGATAGGTTTCTAGGTGGGGTTCAAGAGCATTAGAGGCCTAGGGGTGGACCGATCTAATCCTTAATTTCATTGCTATTAATTAGAATCTCTTCATTATTTCATGTGCTTTATTGTGATTTCAGGATATTTACAGAACTTATTCTTTTGTAAAAATATTAGTAGAAAAGGTTGGGAATTTGCTGAAAATTGATATAAGAAATGAAGGATGATCAAGTTAGGAGGGACAAAAGTGAAAAAGAAAATTCAGAGCTAGCGTTCAGACGCCGTTGGGATGTCATAAGGTAGTAGGCTCGATTTCCAATGTTAGTAATTATAACTTCACTTTGGTTCCTAGCATTCAAACGTCGTCTGGATGCTGCACTCTGCCAACATCTTTTTAAAGTTTTTTTAGGGTTTCTCTAAGTACCTGACATGTATTCTAACTTGAGGGAGCCAATATATTACGCTTTGAAGTTGTATTCAAGTTAAACATTCATAACTTTTCAATAGAGGCGTAGACTTTTCTTTCATCAATGAAGTTTGTTGTTCTTCATTTATTTGTTGTTCTTATTTCTTTATGATGTTAGAATAGATTTGTTTTCTTCATTCAACTCATCAATGATGGGCGAATTCTTGTTCTTGTATGGATGTGCTAAGACTTGGCATGCAGCATGAAACTTGCATACTTTCTGCTTCTTTTTTTCTAGTTCTTTCAAAACCTTCAAAGACTAATGTAGTTGATTATATTTCCTTAAAATCATTGATATCTATATATGATTAGAACTTTCTAAATGAAAATACAAAAACAAATCTAGACCAAAGATGAAATAACTATAATATCAATGGAAGAAGTTACACCAATGAAAGAAGTTCATTTCAAATTAAAACCCTAGATGCCCTCACACATGTGGAAGAAGTTATAACAATGGAAGTGCTACCTCTGATTGGTTATCAGAGAAGTATATAAGCAAGTTATCTAATGATATTGGGTGAAAAATAAAGACAATGAAAAGAACTGATCAAGGATGTAAATTTATTGGGTTAAGATAAAGACAACTAAACTAATTGAAGGAAATCACAGAGAATAGAATCTTAGGTTGTGGGACTATTATGAATGGTTCAGATGCAAATTCTTAAACGCACAACCTTGCTTAAGGAGAAAAGACTTTGATTAGAAGTATCACCTTATTTTTTTGAAGGTTATTTATAATATATGATGCACAAGTTAGAGTTTTTCTTGATGGTTGCAAAGCCTTTCATTAGTCTGGATGCATTTCATCTTAAAGGACCATATGGTGGGCAATTGATTCATGTAGTTGGTATAGATGGGAACCACGAGATGTACCCTTTGGCTATGGTAGTTGTGGAGTTAGCATGCAAAAATACTTTATCATAGTTCTTAGAGAATTTGATCTTCGTGATTAGAAGAGCAAAGGAAAGAAGGTGGACATTTTTATTTAATAGGAAAATGGTATTATTCGTAAATTTTAAGTTATTTCAAAAGCACACTTTTTAACTTTATGGTTCATATGAAGATGTTAACTAATTAATTTTTCATGTACCTATGTTTTAGGGACTAGATGAGTTTTTAACTTGATCATGACTAGAGTTGAGCATCAAATTTGCATCAGACACATGTATGCTAACTTCAAGAACTTATTTAAGGCAAAGATTTGAAATACCTAATGTGAGATGCCGTTTGTGCCTATACAATTCAAGAGTTTGAATTGAAAATGGCTGATCTTTTTAGAATAAATAAAGAAGCACATGCATGGCTTCTAAAAGAATCACCTAATAACTGGGGCTAGGTTTTATTTTTTACCCAAGAGCCAACTGTAACGCATTGGTAATTGACCGCTCTCAAATAAGGAAGAGGTTCACTCTCAAGTATAAGAGGTCGGTTGTGTTTAGTCTAGGTGAGTACTA
>QLOD02148561.1:0-42308 GCA_003260245.2 Sideroxylon spinosum | reverse complement strand
TTTATATTTTCTTTTTTATGTATTTTCTATTTTGAAAATTTCTAAACACGAGAAAGAAAGAACACATTTGATTTGTTATTTTTTTTTATTTTTTATTGTTTTAGTATTCTTCTTGTTTGGATTAAAAAAATTCAAAACTATTTTTAATTACTTTGTGTTTTGTATGTAAATTCATTTTTTGTTTTTTAAAATAAGTTTTGAAAATATGAGTAATCCAATACATTTTTAGTTTTTTTTTTTGTTTTTAAAAACATAAAAATAAAAAAAAACATGCTCAAAAAAAAAAAATATCAAATGACAATTACGTATTTGAGAATTAGGCTGCAGAAAGAGTAAAAAGAAAAGTTTACCTTAATTTTTGCGCGTTACCTCTCTCTCGCAATTAAAGTGGTTACTTTATGGTCAAACCACCAGATTTGATGTTTTTAGTAGTGAAATCAAATATGGTTTCGTCTAAATACCCCAAAAAGAAAAAGAAAAAAAGGAGTATAGTTGTCTCCAGGTCATCCTGGAAAAAGGACAGGATGAATTCAACCTTTAGTAAGTTCAGGCTTTGTAAAATAACATTTTTCGAGTAGAAATAAACAGATTATATTTGTTAAAGTGGATTGAATAAGTGATTGACCATTTTTACTTCATCCACTCAACTCAAGTTGACGAGTGAAAATTTGGATTCATCTCCTCGGCCTTAAGCATGCTGAATTTGATCCACCCACATGGGTGAGACTTTTTTTTGGTTTTGCGGAGGTATTGTTCACATTTTACCCGAATACTATCAACTTTGATTTATTTGAAAAAATACTGTTAGTGGAACCAAAGCCGGGAAAAGACTGTTAGTGACACCAAAGCCTGAGAACGCGGTTCTTCCATCTCTCCTCTCCTTCTCCATTTCTCGGTTTTTACGTTGAACCCTACACAGCCCATCTTCTCCTTCTTCATTTCACGCCGCAGGTCCTCCTCCTTCTTTTTCTTCTTCTTCATATGACGCCGCAGGCGCTCCTTATTCTTCTTCGTTTCACGCCGCTGTTCTTGGCGTCCTGTTAAGCTCCCAAAGTCTCTCTTTCGATGCTCCCAGCTCCCCGCAGTTCTTGGCGTCCTATCTTCTGCTGCATCTCGGGCCCCGTTCCATTCACCTCCACTCCACTGATTTTTTTGGTTTGAAAGGTATCTGTACTTCACTATTTTTGTATAACTGCTACATTTAGGTAAACGTTGGTTCACCACTCTTGTTGGTTATTGAGTGTTGATATTGTGTTATTTACATGTTGTTCTTTGTATCGTATCAAAAAGTCCCACAAACACTACCACATAACCCTTCTTTGATAAAGCAAACAGTGACACAAAATCACATACAATACCGGTACTTATCTAATACAGCCAACAGTACCACAAAGCCCCAGACATTACCGGTACTCTTTCTAATACAACTAACAGTACCACAAAACCCCAGACAGTACCGGTACTCTTTCTAATATATCAAACAGTACCACAAAACCCCAAACAGTAAAACAGTACCACAAAGGCCCATACAGTACCGGTACTCTTTCTCACACACCAACAGTACCACAGAACCCCAGACAGTACCGGTACTCTTTCTAATATAGCTAACAGTACCACAAAACTCCAGACAGTACCGGTACTCTTTCTAATATATCAAACAGTACCACAAAACCCCAAATAATAAAACAGTACCACAAAGGCCCATACAGTACCGGTACTCTTTCTCACACACCAACAGTACCATAGAACCCCAGACAGTACCGGTATTCTTTCTAATACAACTAACAGTACCACAAAACCACAGACAGTACCGATACTCTTTCTAATACAGCTAACAATACCACTAAACCCAGACAGTACTGATACTCTTCCTAATACACCCAACAGTACCGGTGATCCAAGACAGTACCGGTACTCTTCCTAATACATCAACTAGTGCCACAAAACCCCAAATAGTAAAACAGTACCACAAAGGCCCATACAGTACCAGTGCTCTTTCTCACACACCAACAGTACCACAGAACCCCAGACAGTACCGGTACTCTTCCTAATACACCCAACAGTACTGGTGATCCAAGACAGTATCGGTACTCTTCCTAATACACCAAACCGTACCACAAAACTCCAGACAGTAAAACAGTACCACAAAGGCCCATACAGTACCGGTACTCTTTCTCATACACCAACAGTACCATAGAACCCCAGACAGTACCGGTACTCTTCTTAATACACGAAACAGTACCAAAAAATTCCAGAAATTAGCGTACTGTTTCTAATGCACCAAACAGTACCAAAAGACTATGTATCTCATGTCATTTTTTTAGTTTTTCTAACCTTGACTTCGTAATTTTCATAATAGAAGGTACGATGTCGGAACAATACGTGACTATTTTTTGCTTTTGGGGTGGAAATGTGACTTCGACTGATGAAGGGCTGTCTTATGATTGTGCGTACAAGGAGAGCATTCGAGTTCCTACTACGATAACTTATGAACATCTAATAACTGAACTGTACAACACATTGGGTGTAGAAGAGGCTCAGGTGAATATTAAGGTGACATATATCCAGTGGTTGTTGGAAGTACAGCTCGGTACAGGTTATTTTGGGTGAAAAATGACAGTGGAGTTAAGGGAATGATGGACACCATAGCCCAGTTAAAATGGACGCATGTTGACTTGTATATTGAGTATGAAGTAGTTCCTGTTCAGCTTCATCGCCTACCAGTTATTCGTGCTAATGTGCATGCAACACCTCCCTTCAACTCGGAGGGAGAGCATGCATCCAATTCTGATTTCCAATTGTCTCGCAGTCCTTTGCATAGAGAGTTCCTTGAATGGGGAGCAATTTAAAAACTAGCTGAGTACGAGAAGCAAACGGGTGCTGCATCACATGTGCCTTTAACCATGGAAGCTATGATGGCAGAGGAAGACTCATTATTGGGGTTAGATGAGGATAATAATGTCGAGCTGGATGGTAATGACGATGATCATTGAAATGCTACGATTAATGCTGACGAGGTGGTCGAAGAGGGTGAGTATAGCTTCCATCAACCTGACTCGTAAATGTTCAACTGAGCTAAATACTGCATCATCCACGGCTAGTTTTGATTACCTAACTTGGGACCCTAAGATAGAGGAGCCTCGTGTTGGAGGCGTATTTGGTTAGAACGAATACCCAATTTCAGACAGTTGAATCGGATACAAAAAGGTTGGCTATTAAGTGCAAGATGTCGAGAGTAACCCCTTGTATTTGGCGATTGCGGGCTACCAAACTAAGAAGACATGGCCAATTTCAGATCACCAAGTATGAGGGCCCGCATAGTTGTGTTTATGCTCGGATGAATCAAGATCACTCCCAGTTAGATGTTACTTATGTTGCAACGCATATAGAAGAACTTGTAAAGAAGGATCCATCTGTTTCAGCTGGTTTTTTGGCTTTGGTGGTAAAAAATCAATTTCAATACACGATATCGTATAACAAAGCATGGGCTACGAAGCAGAAGGCAGTCACAAGTATTTTCGGTGATTGGGACTGAATCATATAGTAAGCTACCAGTATTTCTCCATGCAGTACAAACATACAATCCTGGAAGTGTTGTGGAGTACTGCTACCACCCTGGACAAGATACAGGTACTGCCACTCTACAGTACGTGTTTTGGGCGTTCAAACCATCAATAGACGGCTTCCAGTTTTGTAGACCAGTCATAACGGTAGATGGAACTTACTTGTATGGAAAGTATAAGGGGAAGTTACTTATTGCTATGGGGAGTGATGTTAACCTACAAATTTTCCCCTGGCTTTTGTAATTGTAGATGATGAGACAATTGATAGTTGGTACTGGTTCCTTCGCAACTTAAGGAGACATGTAGTCCCAAATAGGCGAGGCCTTTGTTTGATTTTTGATAGACATACTGGCATCACCAATACCGTCGATGACCCTACTTCTGGAGGGGCACCCCCTGATACCATCCATAGATATTGTTTGAGGCACGTGGAGGCTAATTTTAAGAAGACGTTCCCTGGATCTCATCTAAATAAGTTGATGTCTCATGCTGCAAAAACTCCTCAGATTCGGAAGTTTAATTTGATAATGGAAATAATTCAAGAACTCAATCATGATGCGTGGAAGTATTTAGATGAGATCCCCTTGGAAAAGTGGACAATGTGTCATGACGGAGGGCATAGGTGTGGGAAAACGACAACAAATATTTCAGAATGCTTTAATAATGTCATGCGAGATGCCAGATCATTACCTATTGCCGCATGTGCTCAGTTTACATTTTACAAAGTCATGACATACTTCAATAATCGGAATGAGGTCTCAATGGCAGTTCAAGGGGCGGGGGTTCAACATCCCCCACAAGTATTGGACTTGATTGGTAAATACCAAGCTCGTGCTCGAGGACACCAAATTGTTAGTTTCAATCATATTGACGGTGTTTATGAGGTAACTAATGGGCACCGTACAAATGGGGGTGGTCGTGTACATGTACATGTGCTTTGTCTGAAAGCTAAAAGCTGCACGTGTGGTAAATGGACCAATTATCGGATTCCTTGTTCACATGTTATTGCAGTTTGTGAGGAACGACATTATGATTGGATTGGTATGATTTCATCGGAGTATACCACCGATGCCTATGTTAGAACGTATGCTCCCCGATTCCAACCCTTACATGATCCTAATTATTGGGAAATGCCAAGTGTGCTAAATTTCATCCCTAATCAACAGTTGAAACGAACGAAAGGAAGGCCAATGTCAACCCATATCAAGAATGAGATGGACAGAAGCGAAAGGTCGACTAAGCTGCGGTGTGGTATTTGTCGTGAAGAGGGTCATACACGGAGGAATTGCCGTGGAAAACGTTCGAGCTAGTCAGGTTGCTGATATATATGTTTTGTAATATGGATGATGGATGAACTGTTTTTGTTATGTAATTTTGTAATTTTGTAAGACTTTTAATTAATTATTCTGTAATTCGAACAAATTTTAATTGCCTTGTTGCAAGTGATTACTTGTCGGGCATTTGTACGTATTCACTTAAGTATCATATAATTGTGGCTAAGGAAACAACATATGATACCGCGATAAACAGCACCGGGACTATTTTAAACAGTACCGGTACTATTTTAAGCAGTATCGGTGCTCTTTCTGAATCTGATGGAGAGTTATTTTTACCAGTTTTTCCACATTGAAGTTTGTTATAAAACACGTTTATATGTGGCTAATGAAACAACATACGAAAGAGTACCGCGATAAACAGTACCGGTACTGTTTTAAACAGTATCAGTGCTCTTTCTGAATCTGATGGAGAGTTTATTTTTACTAATTTCGCACATTGAAGTTTGTTGTACAACATGTTCATATGTGGCTAAGGAAACAACATATGAAAGAGTACCGCCATAAACAGTACCGGTACTGTTTTAAACAATACCGGTGCTCTTTCTCAATCTGATGGAGAGTTATTTTTACTAGTTTTACACATTGAAGTCTGTTGTAAAACATGTTCATATGTGGCTAAGGAAACAACATATGAAAGAGTACCGTGATAAAACATGTTCATAACTATACTGTATAAGTATATACAAGTATTGAAGTATAATATACAAGTATGTTGTTGAAAAGAATGAAAAAAAGGTAAATAAATTGTGCACTGACAGTATGTTTAAAACAATCATGGGTGTACATCACTAATATACAGAAATTGTGAGAGCATCTTTGCTCGGTAAGCTCGTACTGCCTGTTCTGAAAGCATAGCTTCAATTGCTTCATCAGTCGACAAGCACTGCATTACGTAGCATACCAATGGCCCACAGTCAACACTGCATTAAAATCATAGGTTGTCAGAATTTAGTTAGAGGTGTTTAAGAATATGCAGGAAGATAAGAGGTGTTTAATTTACGATGCAGATGCTTGTTGTGGACTATTTGTTGCAGAAACCATTGGGTATTGATTTTGAAGCTTTGACTCGGCATACTCTTTCTGATACAATGTGATAATTAGCAATTAGTTTACACAGAAGCAGTTATAATAAACAGAACCGATGCGGTTCCAAATATGAGGAAACACTACCAATTAAATTATCTATAAAATTCAGACATCGACTCTTACCACTTTCTTCGCATCCTCAAAATACATATCCTTAGCATTGGCTCTACGTGGTTTCAACGAGTTGTAGTGTGTCCATGTCCATGTTTCTCTGTCTAACACCAGTAGAGTCTAATGATTGGGATTAAGAGGGATATTGGTCCCACTTGTATTCAATGGGAAGACAAGTAGTCTGTATTCATCACATGCTTGAAGCTTTTGATCAATGTGAGCATCCCAAGCGGCATGATGTCTCTCAAAAACAATAAAAGTCTGTGATGATTATTAAGTAGTCAGATAAATTGTTTATTTGTTTTGCTGCTAACATTTTTGGCTTTTGTGTTTTTTTCTTTTCGTGTGTACAGTTCTGTTAAATAGCTAAGTGAAAATAAAAAAAAAACATGTTTTACCCAACACAAGTTGCTGAAAAACATGCATCTCTTGGGGAAAGTGCTGTGGCCTGACTCCCCTTGAGTTAGAGTTAGTTCCAAATAGGCAGTGTGAGAATCAATAACCTGGAAAATATGATTATCAGTTGATCAATATAATTAAAATGATTAAAATTGTTTACTATGACTAGAAAAATCATTTAACGATATATACGTACCATGTTGGATATACTTTCATTGTTTATTAGGTTGTAGATATCCTCAATCGTGATCATCACTAGTGGCTGTCCTGGTACAGCCTAAATAGTTGCCCTATTTTGTGTGTATAAAATGAAATGTCAATTAGTTCAGAAAAATGCATAAAAAATATACCAAACAATACCATAAAACAGATACAATATTCTCACACACCAGACAGTACCACAGAATATACCAAACAGTACCACAAAACAGATACAGTATTCTCACACACCAGGCAGTACCACAGAATATACCAAACAGTATCACAAAATAGATACAGTATTCTCACACATCAAACAATACCACAGAATATACCAAATGGTACCACAAAACAGATAGAGTATTCTCACAATCCAGACAGTACCACAGAATATACCAAATAGTACCACAAAACAGATAGAGTATTCTCACCCACCAGACGGTACCACAGAACCCCAGACAGTACCGGTACTGTTTGTACTCTTTCTAACACAACAAACAATACCACAAACTCTCATACACCAAACAATAACCCAGACAGTATCGGTACTGTTTCTAAAACCCCATATAGTACCGGTACTCTTTCTAACACAACAAACAATACCACAAACTTTCACACACCAGACAGTACCCCAGACAGTACCGGTACTCTTTCTAACATAATAAACAACACTACAAACTCTCACACACCAGACAGTACCACAGAACCCCAGACAGTACCAGTACTGTTTCTAAAACCCCACACAGTACCACAAAACCACATAGAGTATTCTCACAAACCAATTAATAGAAAAAAATAGATTTAAATGTTAACTTACGCTTCCCCCTCGTTATCAATGATCTTTAGGAGTCGTTCCTTCTCCAGATCCGTTAGGTGTGTGTTTTGTTGAAAAGTTGCCTTGATCTGGTTGATCGGAATTTTCTTCACATTTTCTGGATATTTGGCACTTTTAGCTGCTCGACATCTATAATTTCAGTTTCTGCTGTAGCCTCAACCTTTTTTTTTTTTTTACTACTTTTCTTCGTCCACCGTAGGTATATTGAGCATCTCTTTTTTTTTTGTCTTTTTTCTTTCTTTCAGCCTCTTGTACATAGAATCTGGAGTTTGTTGTTGTTGGTCTGGGGCTTTTCCTTGCCGTGTTTCTTCTTCGACATTTGATTCTGCGATCTCAGCCCTCAACATTTCAACAATGGCATTCACATTATCAAGCTTAGCCTTCAGTGTCAAGTTTTGTAATTTCAGCTCCTCATTTTCGAGGAATTGCTTCGTGAGAGAATTGTTCTTTTCATTTATTTGTTTCTCCAAATCAGCAATCTTGGCATCCCTTTCCAAGATTTGCTGCTCCAGTTTTTCGATTCTATCACGGTTCAAATTTGACAAAACTGAAAGAACTGGATCAGAGGCGGCATCGTGTGGCTCAACGACTGGTGTCTTCCTTTCACTAGATTCCATTGCCGTCAATGGAACTCTTTTTGACTTCAGATTTTAAAATATCTGAAATCGATCAGTCATCCTCTGAAGCATTGACGGGTTGTTCTGTTTGGGATTCGTGATTTATTACCTGCATGATTTCCAGAATTCATTACTACTATGTCAATGAATATATATAATTTAATCTATTTATTTTCAGAAACAGTACCTGAGTCGGTCTCTAATTTCTAAGTTTTGATGTTTTCAACGCCTTTGACAATGGCTTCAGATCCCATACAACACACCTGGGTGTCCCCGTCTTCCTTATTGGTTGGACAAGGGTGGTGTGCTCGCAGATCCAATACTGTACAATTTTGTTGGGTTCGTTAGTTAATGAAGTTCACAAGAGAGTACCAAAATATGATATAGAATATGATACGAAAAGTTTACCGGTAACAGCATAACACAGCCTGTAACACCAACACATTTGCTTCTGGAGCACAAATTATTTTCCAAGTTTTCTAATATATGTGTACTCCAATTATATTGCTGCATCTGATACAAATCTTTTACCAGTGTTGTGTATGGCCATGATAATGAATGTCCCTTGTTAGGGACAAACAACGTTGCCAAATAGAACAGTGTTAGCAGCCTTGTGACATCTGCTCTTTCTACGTCTGTCGCATCTTCGGCGGCTTCTCGCAGAGTATAAGATATGTCCTGCTTTTTTATTCTTTTCAAGCCATTGAATCTTCTCGACACAAATTTAGTGTCTGGTCTTGAAATTCTTTTGGAAACATCCACTGACTGTTCTCCATCCTGTACGCCAAAAATCATTCGTATCTCTTCTTCGCTGATACGAATTTACGTTCCACCTAAGTTGAAAGACATCGAAGGAGGATCAAATACATCAACGATTGTCTTGATATCAACGTCACTTTTCCTCGTATTATCTTTTACCAGGTGGGAGCTTAAAATACTGAATATAAGGCTCCAAAAATGGAGTTTGTTGGAGGTAGACGTGGTGGTCTTCTGTTATTGGAACGGTATTGTAGTCCAACCATGATTTTTGATTGCAATACTTGAAATTTAATAACATTCATTTGCTGTTAGAGTTATAAATCTTGTTTATGAAAGAAAGTACCAAACAAACAGTATTTTGAAAACAACAAACAGTAACACCAAAGCCTAGATAGTGCCGGGACTATTTCTCACACAATAAACAGTACCACAAAACCCCTGAGAGTATTGGTACTCTTTCTACTATGCCAAACAGCATCACTAAAGCTCAGACAGTACCGATACTCTTCTCACACAACAAACAATACCACAAAACCTCTGACAATACCGATACTATTTCTAATAAATCAAACAGTACCACATAACCCCAGACAATACCGGTACTCTTTCTTATAGATCAAACAGTACCGTATAACCCCAGACAATATCGGTACTCTTTCTAATATATCAAACAGTACCACAAAACCCCAGACAGTACCGGTACTCTTTCTAATACATCAAACAGTACCACATAACCCTAGACAATACCGGTACTCTTTCTAATATATCAAACAGTAACACAAAACCCCAGACAGTACCGGTACTCTTTCTAATATATCAAACAGTACCACAAAACCCCAGACAGTACTGGTACTCTTTCTGATACATTAAACAGCACCACATAACCTCAAACAGTACCGATACTCTTTCTAATATATCAAACAGTACCACAAAACCTTAGACAGTACTGGTACTCTTTCTAATACATCAAACAGTACCACATAACCCCAGACAATACCGGTACTCTTTCTAATACATCAAATAGTACCACATAATCCCAGACAATATCGGTACTCTTTCTAATATATCAAACAGTATCATAAAATCCCAGGCAATACCGGCACTCTTTCTGATATATCAAACAGTACCACAAAACCCCAGACAGTACCGATACTCTTTCTGATACATTAAACAGTACCACATAACCTTAGACAGTACCGGTACTCTTTCTGATATATCAAACAGTACCACAAAACCCCAGACAATACCGGTACTTTTTCTAATTTATCAAACAGTACCACAAAACCCCAGACAATACCGGTAATCTTTCTAATTTATCAAACAGTACCACAAAACCCCAGACAGTACCGGTACTCTTTCTAATTTATCAAACAGTACCACAAAACCCCAGACAATACCGGTACTCTTTCTAATTTATCAAACAGTACTAAAAAATCCCAGACAGTACCAGTACTCTTTTTCATAAAACAAACAATACCACAAACTAAAGTCCCCCCAAGCATCAGTACTCTCTCTCATTTAACAAACAATACTAGTATTTGAAAACCCCAATAAATATGTTAAAAATTGGGACAGTACCGGTACTCTTCTCATATAGGAAACAGTACCAAAAACCTATCGAAACCCCAACGGATGGAAAACCCCACATAATACCGGTACTCTTTTTGGGTTGATGTTTTCGACGAAAGTTTTCATAAAAAAACCCTAAAAAGTACAATAGAAGTAATGAAATAACTGGTACCTGATTTGTTGCGGGTTCGGTATTTGTTCGCTGGGGCCAAAAATTAGTTGAAACTCTCTGATTTGTTCGATTAGAGCTTCGTAGTAATGATTGATTGAAGTCGGTACTCTTGCTTTGTGAAGAAATGGATGGTAGTTTTTTGAACGATACTGTGAAGTGACAGTTTTGAAATGTATTGAAAAAAGCGTGACTTTGAAAGGTCGGGTCGGCTTGGTAGTAGACGAATGGGCATACAAAACCGGTTTTAGATATTACTGTTTTCATTGCAAACAGTACCGGTTTCACAGAATCGCGTGTAGATGACAGTACCAATTCAAAACACATACTAACACTGCGGTTTTTTCACATACAGTATCGGTCTCACAGAACTGCGAGTACGACAGTACCGGTTCACATACCTTTAAAACCGCGTTCTGAGACTTTGGTTCCACTAGCAGTATTTTTTCAAATATTTCAAAGTTGACAGTATTCAGGCAAAATGTGGACAATACCTCCGCACAACTAAAAAAACGTCCATGGTTGAGGAGGTAGAGATACAAGCAATGATGGGTCATCATTATGACTTAGGGCCTGTTTGGCGTTCCAAAAAATGGTGAAAAACACTGAAAATCTTTGAAAACCTCTAAAATTCTTCAACACATTTTACATTCTTTGTACTTCATGAAATTTCTATAAATTTATATATATCTACATATCCTAATAATTTTTTTTTTTTTTTTACAAATTCCAATCACATTCCAACTACTCCAATAATTTTTCTATAAATTCCAAAAACTTTTTAACCACTTTTAATAAATTCTGACGTAAAACCATTTTAACGAAATCAAAAAAACTGTTCGAACGATTTCCCTTTCTAAAAATTTGACGCAAAAAGTAAAATGTTTCACTATTCATTTCAAAAAAATGTGGTTTAGTGATTGGGTGCCAAACATCAAAAGTTCCTCACACCACATTTTTCACTATTTTTTCCTGAACCAAATGGACCCTTAATTGTGATTGTTATAAAAAGTTAAGAGGTTCTAGTTATAACATTTAATTGACTGCTAATTAATCACTTATTTGTTTGTATGTATAAATTAAAGGGAAAAGAAAGACGGAGAGAACAGTGGTGAGGCCAGAAGAGAAAAAATACGAAGACTTAAGAGCTTAAGTGAAGTACTTCCTTTGTAATTTCTCTTGTTTGATTCATTTAGTGAATATCTTCTCTTCCGTGAACCTGAGAATTACCGAATCACGTAAAAAAATTGTTGATTGTACACAATCATTGACATGTTTATGTATCATTCCATCACTTATTGAGCATATTATCAAGCTATTTCAATGATTTTGTTAGCCTTTTCTGATTTCTTATATTTGATACTTTCATTTTAGGTAATGGAGGAAATTTTTGAGAATAAGAAAGCTTTGGAGGCAATATGTGTTGAACCAAAAAGCCACTTAATGATCACAAGTCAAGAAATGAAGAGAAATTGTAATGAAGCATGTTTGAGGATTAAGAAGAAAATTGAAGCAAGAAAGAAAAAGGAAACCAAGTTCAGCTTTTAGGGTTGGACCCTTTTACTTTATGGGGCATGCGTCCCTCATGGAATACACTCTGTGTTCCTTGGCGTGTGCTCCTCGTGGGGTGCGCCCCTTGACTTTTGTGCATTGCACTCCCCTTCACGTGTGCCCTCCTATGTTTCAACTGGGTGCCCACTGAGAGCGTATTTTTGGGTGTTTCGGTGAGGCATTTCATCAAACACCTTGTGCCAACCTATGCCGGGCACACAACCTTCTTCCCATGGGCACCGTGACCTACTCCTACCTAGTCTTTTGGCTTTCTTTTAACTTGTAAAATGACCCTCATGCCCATAATGTCTGAGTTGTGAAGTTGGGTTAGGAATGTTAGCTATTGAGAGAAAAATGCGAGGGAATGTTTTGGGACCAATTGTTGTGAAAAAAAAAAAAAAGAGAAACCCCCCCAAAAAGAGAAAACAAAGAAAAAAAAGAAAAAATTCTTATTCTTTTTATTTATTCAATTGTGGGACTTATGCCTTGTATTGTAATTGCAAAGAAGGTCCCAACAGTTGTTTGTAAGTTTGTGAGTAAGTTTCATATTGTTGGTTGGGGTATGCAAAGGAAATGGGTAGTTTGGGACTTGTGTGCACTTGAACATCTTTATCCCAAGACATATGCTTTGATTTCTATATCTTTTATTGGTTAACCATTATCCATGGCCAAGTTACAACCAAAACAAAGACCTAGGGGATTCTAAGTGAGCAACTCTTGTCTTATGCATTTAGTGGTCTTGTGTAGGTTATGTGGTGTGATCTCTTACATGGCATTGGAACTTTTTGGAATGAGCTGTCCACTTTGAACTTCCTCTTAGTTCATTTGCTGACTTTTGGGGTTTTGTGCAGTTAGGATAGCATTATATGCTAATAGGTACGTGTGAACTCTTGATGAGCGTATTTCTTTCTATGACTGGTACCTTATGAGTATTTGAAGCCAAAACCTGGTTCCCTTTATTCTTTTATGACCTTATTGAATAAATGAAACAATTTTGTACATATGCTCTTCCTACTTTGATAGTCCAAGCATTTATGTTCAGCACTTGAAAATTACACATGATATTTTAGTTGAGTGACTTGTTGGGCTTGAGCTTGATTCATTTTTGAATCTTGATCACTTTTGGACATATTGAGACCATTCCATATATGTTTGTGGGTAGCATCGCTAGAAACCCTCACGTGACCTTACTCGTCAACTAAGGGGAACCTAGGGGTTTAAAGGGTTTATCTCACGAGCTAAGTGTGGTCGTATGTCTCCTACCAAAATGGACCTCCATTTTGTTTGAGTTTTTACTTTTCTTTCTTTTTGAATAAGTTGAGAAGGCTTAGTTTATGCTATTTAGTCCCGGGTTTTGAATTCTTTCAATTGCTAGGGACTAGCAACATCTAGGTTGGGGGTGTGGTTGCACATAATCGTTGACTTGTTTATGTTTCATTCTATCATTTATTTGAGCGTATTATTAAGCCATTTCAATGATTTTGTTAGTCTTTTGTGATTTCTTATATTTGATACTTACATTATAGATAATAGAGGAAATTTTATGTTTTGGAGGCAATATATATTAAAGTGAGGAGCCACTTAATGATTATGAGTCAAGAAATGAAGAGAAATGGAAAAGTACCATGTTAGAGGCCTAAAGAAGGAAGTTGAAACAAGAAGGAAGAAGGAAACCAAGTTTAGCTTTTGGGGGTGCGCCCCTCTACTTGATAGGGTGTGCGCCCCTTATGGAGTGCACCCATCTGTGTTCCTTGGCATGCGCCCCTTGTAGGGTGCACCCCTTAACTTTTGTGGGGGCCTCCTCTCATGGGGCAAGCCCCTTTTTGTGCGTGCTCTTCTAATGTTTCAGTCGAGCGTCCATTTTTTAGGTCTTTCAGTGGAGCATTTCATCAAACACCATATGCTAACCTATGCCAGGCACACGACCCCCTTGCCATGGGCGCCCGTGACCCTCTCCCAACTAGTCTTTTGGCTTTATTTTCATTTTAAAATGACTCTTATGCTCTTAACATATTTTTGCTTCTAATTATGCTTGTAAAAATTCTGAAAAGGAGTTTTTGAATCTATGTTTAGTAAGTAGGGTTCGTTAAGGTTTAGTTAGGTCATCTTATCCTTCTCTTTCTTAGGTTTTATACATGTAAGTGACTTCGTATTTTAATTATTTTAATTCCAAGCTTTCAAGTTTAAGATTTATTTCATATTTCTTTTCGTTTCTTTAGTTTTCAGTATCTACTTCTTATTCTTTTTCATTGTTTTACATTCATGGATTGTTTGAAAGTATATTTTCTTCTTGGAAGTTTAAGCATATTAGGCTAAGGTTTTTACTTCGTTTCGATCTATGAACGTGAGGTGAAAAAGTTTATTTGGCTTGAATATCATGATTTTCATTGAATAAACACCTTTCTAATAGATTGTAGATTACGTAAATATCAGTTTAATCTTAGGAATCAAATCACCCATGTTAAAATTGAATCTTAGTTTCGAGTTGAACCTCGTATATACCAAAGGTTTGATTGAATGTCTTGGTGAGTTCGAAAGGAATTTCAAAACCCTAATCCTACATTTTTCTCTACAAAAATGATTTTGAAGTACGTTTTCCAATCTAACATTACATATGTGGTTGTTAGATTGAGTTATCGAAATATTTAAGCCAATAACTTTGAAATCTTTATAGGATTAGACCAAGACCAAGTCTTTAAATTAAAAGTTAATTTCGTTAAATCAAATTTCATCCTTTCAAAATTGTGTTTTCACGTTCTATTAGATTTTAACTGCAAAACATCACTTCTAATCATCACGAAAACCTAAACCACATACAAAGAGTTTCCTGAATCCAACTATAGTTTGGATTCAATTAGGTTCACCTACTAACTAAGAGAACAAGTCTAGAGATTTTAACAAAACCCTCCCTGTGGAGATTACCTCGGTTCTCACGAGTAAGGCTGCAGCCACCCTCTTACAGTTGAGAGGGAGAACCCTAACACGTTTTAGGGTCGGTTAAGTTTTTCCTTTTTTCTGTGAAAGTGCGCAATTGCCGAACCACATAAAAATATTGTGTTAATTGTGTGATTTAATTTCCCAACTTAACAGAGTAGCTTGAGAATAGGCAGACAAGGATTTTCTAAGACCCAGGGAAAGCAACGAAATAAGTTGAAAAGTAGGGATAGAAATCATGTAGAAAATTGAAGATTCATTAAAGAATTAAACCCTTAATTATTAGGGAAGAATCGATAAATTCATTTATTCATATTTATTATTAAGGCACTGTTTAAGAACATTAACCAGTACCTGAGTTACCAGCTACTAACTTCTTGACTTTTTCTAAAATAATTAAATTTATTCTCTTATATTTCAAACTTCTTTTTAACATTGAAAGCCAAAAAATGTCAAATTAACAAAAAGCTAAAATAGTTAGCTACTAAAAAGTTAGCTTTGTTTTCCCTTCTTAGACACAAAAGCTAACTTTTTAATAGTTAATACCTGGTAACTAGTTTGCTTTTTCTTTCCAAACTCAACCTAAATCTTGTTAAACGAATAGAATAAGAGAAATTATGAGAAAATAAAATATTTTTGTGTATTGAAGTAAAGAGAATACACAAGCATATATATATATAGGCCTAAGACATCAACTATACAAGGTACTAGAATATGTTAAGGCTAATATATGGAAATAAGATATTCTATGTATATATACAAGGTAATGTGAAGGAGGTGTGTATTAGAGACTAACTTGAGTTTGGAAACTAATTCACGAAACTGTCAAGAAAAGTGTTTTGGTAAGCAAGTCAACAGTCTGAGCAAATGAGGTCACATGAAGAAGTTGTATGGTACCCTGAGCTACATGTTAATGCACAAAACAAAAATCTATTTAATATGTTTGGTGCAGTCCTAAAAGACATCATTGTGAATAATCTAAATAGTACTCTGATTGTCCCATTAAATAATAGTGGCAGCAGAATGAGAGATTCCTATGTTAGAAAGTAAACACTAAAGCTAGAGTACCTCTAGTGTAGTATTAGCAAGAGTATAATATTTTGCTTTAGTACTAGAGCGAGTGTGATAGTTTATTTCTTATTGCACTCGAGAAAGAAGTAATGCCCAATAGCGGAGCGCCGATCAGTGGGATCACTAGCCTAATCAGCGTTGGTATAGGCCCAATGAATAAGAGATGACTAAGAAAAGTAATGAAGGCCATAGAACAGAGTACCCTTAATATACCGTATAATGCGAAGAACCGCAGCATAATGAATTGAGTGAGCAGTTGACATGAACTGATTGATAATATTAACAGCGTATGCAATATCAAACAAGGTAACAGTAATATAAACGGGACTTCCAACCAGCTAACAACAAAGAGTAGCACCAGAAAGACGAGTGCCATCAAGAGGTGTGAGATGAACACCAAGCTCAAGTGAGGTCGAGGCAATCTTGCTATCAGTAAGCTCAACTTAGAAGAGAAGAGAAGAGAAGATTGGAGCAATACTTGGCCTAAGAGAGAAAATGAACAGTAGTGTCAGTAGTAATTTCATGACTAAGAAAATAACTAAGAGTTACCAAGTCTAGGGGTGAGTATCGGTCGGTATAGTTTAAAAATTATAATTTTTATAATTAAACTGATTATTTTAAAAATTAGAAATAATAACCACACTGGCCAAACATTATGTACTAACCGAACATTAATCGAACCGAATTATTTTAGTTTGGTTACGATCGATTTGGTTAAATAGCATTATAAATTTAATTATATTTTTTGTAATTTAATTATAGAGATAAAATAACAAATTTTTATTATAAGTTCAACAAAAAACATAATTTTCATCAAAGCATTAAGATTCTAAATTTTAAATTACAAAAGCCAGCATATGTTTCCATTAAACCATAGCTAAGAAAATAAAATTCATAATAAAATTAAAAAGGAACAGCTTGAGTTAAAAAAAAAAAAAGGTGCCGCTATTCATATCCATATTTTTTCTTCAGCAGCTTAGTTAAATTTCCCCATCTTAGGACATAAAAGCCCTAATGCAAAATGATGTCATTTTCCTCCATATTTACTACACCTGACCCACACTCTAAAAAATCCTACATAAAATCTCTCCTAGACAACCTAATTCCTCTTTTCTTATTCTTTTTCTCGCTCATTCTTCTTCTTAATCTTCTTCTTATTCTTATTCTTCAACGTGTTCACTGTTGTCCACCATTGTTGTTATTCATTTTTGTTCTTTTTCTGCTCACTCACTTTTGGTTCCTTCTCTCTCTAGTTCTTTCTTTCTGTCATTATTCACCTTCTGTCACCTTATTGAAGGAGAAGATGGAAATGCAAGATTCTTCTCATTCCATTAACAAAGAAAAAAAAAATGAAAATTTAGGTTTTGAAGATATAAATTGGGATGAATTGATAATAGAATCAAGTTTTATTGGTAATTTTGGAAAGAATGACGCTGGAATGGAGATCGTTGTTTAGGATGGAAAGTTATAACGAGAAGTAAATTTGTTCTATCTATATGCCTAGAATTTCGAAACCCATCCGTTGAAATTGTTACTCTTTCTCAACATCACTCAACCAAAAAAATGTTAATATGTTTTGAGAAGCATATTTCGAATTAAGTTTGTTATTTCAACAGCCAACCACCAAAATATATATGTTATTTTCTAAGGATAATTAGCATATTGAAATATGTATAATAGTTCCATAGCATGCTACCGAACTACTATAAGCTTTGTTTTAAAAAACAATTTTCAGCAGTCTCCTTCGTGGCTATCATATTTCAACCGGTATTTGTTGAATTTGTATAATATCTTGATAGTATGCTACCGTAATAATATCCAAGAGGAAATTTTTTTTTGAAATAATTATCAACAAATATTTTGTTGAAATACGTTAGGTATTTCGACAATACTCTACTGTAATAAGTATATTTTTTTCAACAGATGTATGCTAGCAATTAACAACAAAACATAAACAAAAAGAAACATACACATATTTTGAATTTTTTTTTTCTATCTTTGGTACTTTTAGGGTGATGCGTCAATGTGTCGCATCGACACATGTCCTTTGGGTTTATACGAATACACATGAATTTTTACATTGAACATTGACAATTTTTTTTTTTATTTCAGATGAATTTTTCCTTATCGATCCCTAAATTAAAATTTGGACCATGTTTGTAGGTTTTCCTAAATGAAGATGAGTTGAGACATTGGGTAACAACAACTGGTAAACAACACAAAGAAAATGCCAAAGAATCCAAGCCCAAGGATCTAATTTTCATGTGAACTAGGCTACAAGCATAGACTATATACCAACAAGGCAGAAGGCAGACGAGGCAAAGTAAATGAGCCAAAGGGCAAAGAAATCTATGTAACGGAGGCAAATAAGATATCACGCATTACAAGTACTAAGAAATCTAAATGCCCCTTTGAATTGAGTGTGTATTGGGGTCAGAATGTCAGACTGTCACTATTATCAATGGCGATCACAATCATCCTCTTGTGGAACAGCTTGAGAGGCACACTTATGCTAGGAGGTTGTCTCCGGTGTAGACAGTTATGCTGGTTAGTATGTGAGTGTTGTCGTTGTCTAAATTAAGAGAGATCTTAGTCTAATTAAAGGGCAAGGACAAATTAAATGTCACTACAATTAAATCTATGTATAATGCATGGTATAAGCATTTGTCTTGGGCACGAGCAAGGATATAAATGTAACATCTATTTTCAATGCTATAAGAGGATGGATACATCTACTTTCATCGAAAAGATGAGAATGATTATTTGAGAACTTTGTTTTGGTCACATCCCATTTTAGGTGAGTTTTTACGTGTTTTCCCTTAGGTGTTGTTGGTGGATTGTACTTACAAGAACAATAGATACTACTTTTCTTTACTTTAAATTGTTGATGTTATACTATGGACATGATTTTTTTTTTGGCTGTATATGCATTAATTAATAGAAATAAAGAGGAGAATTATGTTTAGGTGTTAGAGCAGTTGAAGTGGATGATGGCTATTAATGTACTTTCCCATGTTATTGCCACAGACAAGGAGTTAGGCCTACTCAATGCCATTGAAAAAGTGTTCCATGCCTACTCAATGCCATTGAAAAAGCGTTCCATATGACCATCATCTCCTATATTGGCGGCATATTGAGAAGAATATGTTTTCAAAGTGTAGAAAGTTTTTTATGACATGACTTGACCACCATTTGAGCATGCTTGGGTTACCCTCGCGTACTCATTGGATATATCTACATACGAGAAATAGATTTTTGCACTGAAGAAAGACTTTTTATTCTATCCTAGAGCAACTGATTATGTTGTGATGAATTTGTTGTGACCGTATAGGCACAAATTCCTATTAGAATGGACTAATAATGTAATGCACTTGTGGCTTCTATGTATAATTTGCTGGTTGTCTCTTATCCCTACGCCAATGCCTGACATTCCTCCTACTTCGATCTCGCCTTTCCTCCTTAAAACAAGTAGGGGTAATTTCCATTGAGTACTTGAATGACAATCATTTTGTAAAGGTATGTTCATGTCCATTGTTTATTTTTGTTAATTGAATATGACTGTACATTCGTCTTAATGTTATTCTAATTCCTAAATATGACATGTTAAGCTTAAACCAGATTCCCCAATCCTATCTGTAGCCAATAATTGGTTCAAATATAGGCACGAAGAAGCCAAAGAATGGGATGCATCTTTTCGTGCCCGGATGGTGGAGTTCAATACTTTAATTGGAGATGATGTAGCAAACCGAGAGTCATTTGATATTTATGACATCTAAGCTTTGATACTATGTTGATCTAACATGTTTTGATGTATAAGTTTTGCCCAATTTTTCCCTAGGTTACCGGAAAAAAAAAAAAAAATTTTCTTTAGGTTTGTTTAGTTGATGTGCATATGTTTCAGCAAGTACAGGTTGAACTTTAATATCATTTCAATAGGTTATTGTCAAACTTTTCATATATTTTTAGCAGGTCATTGTCGAATGGTTAATATATTTTTAGCATTTGTATGTTGAAATTTTCTCTTTATTTCAGCAGTTTTGTGTTGATACTCTCACATTATTTTGGTACTCAAATGTTGATATTTACACATTATGTTGAAACATATTTTATATGACCACTGCAATTGTGATGTAATGAATTTTGCTTTTTTTGTTTATTTAAGGTTTATGGTTCTTATTGAAGTACTGTACCATGGAATCGGATTGATTATGAAGTAAACTATATGAAATACAAGAAGAAAATAAAATTACACCATCGATAACATTAAATGAATGAAATCAAAGTTCTTATAATTATTTATTATATATCGTGTTACACAGATTTGTAAGAGTTTTAAATTACAGCATACTTATTTCTTCCATAACATGTTAGATATATGATGAAAGAGAAACATAATATACTTATGGCTAGGTATACCGGTTCTTTTTCAATAGTTGCTTGCTGAAAACACCAAACAACTTTGACAATCAGTTGTTGAAATAATTTAGCAATTAATCACAAAAATTTCAATAAATATACAAGGAAAAATAAACATCATGTCCTGTATCACCATAAATATAAAAAAAAAAAAAATCAAAAATACATGATGTCTATTTCCCATAGTCCACAACCACAACACATCCAAAAAAAACATAATGTCTTAAGCCCATAACTATAATATATATAAAACAATATCATATACATAACCATTATATATACAAGTCCTTTAATCTCCACCTCTACCCCGTCGTCTTTGCCTAGTACAAGCAGTGCTATAACAATTATCAACAGATTTTTCTTCCTCAGTCGGGTGTATAATGTGCTTACTCATTTTTATAAGTCGTACACGGACTGGCAGTTCTCTCAAGTATTGCCATTCTTGTGCCTTGAACACCAACGTTGTGCCTGTAGAAGCTCTTTCGTACAGTTGGGGTTAGCAAGTGGAATTAGAATTGGGAAGTGCTCACCAATCCATACCTACATCATTAAAAAAAGAACATCATACCTACAACATTCGTAACGTACTCTAACTAAATTATGTATAATGACATAAAATTCGATTAAAAATTTAAAGTCATAGAGTACACATCTAATAGTGTAATAAATCCACTCATTTGTCTCATGCCACTCCTACTTCCTTGAACAAGTTGTCTGTACAAATAAGCTAAAGTCGCAACACTCAATATGTACTGAGCCACCTGGTTTAAATCCTACAAAAGTGCTAGGTAGTATACAGTACTTAAATGCCTCACTTACCGGCAAAAAGGGTGCACCTAGTAACACATAACAGGTAAGCCCTAGCACACCATACTACTATCATCAGTATCATTTCCTTTTACCTCACAAAAGTGAATTTTCAACTCAACTCGACCGCTTTTAATTTATTTGTTGGTTAACTTCTTTGGAACTCCAAAAAAATCCATTATAACACTCTTGCCTACCTCTCATCCTCTGTGACCTCTAATTGGGATCCTAAGATGCTGCTCTATATTGTTAAGTGTATCCTCATCTCCTAAAACCTAAAATGAAAGGTATTCGTCTCCGGATGCCACCTTTCAATAAAAGCAAAAAATTATTTTTGAATCACATTCCTTGTAATTAGATTGTTGGCTCAATAGAAGCAAGCCTGATTTCTTGACACACAGTTTTAACTTTTTTTCATAATAGAAGCAAGCCTGATTTCTTAACACACAGTTTCAAATTTTTTTCATAACTACCCGTATAGCCATGTAACTAAAGTGTTGAATCAATATCAATGGTCTTTTTCTGTGTCCCTCCAATATCGTATGCGCCATATGTGTTTTAAAATTCTTTAGCAAACTAGGGTCCTCCAGACTACCTAGATGTAATGGTGATTCAACGTCCTCTCCCACAATGTCCTGACCTTAGCCACAACCTATGCCCCAACATCTAACTAGTAGAATCACTGGAAGATCCTCCTCAATGATAGATGTGGCAGAGGGCCAGCCTCTTCTGGTAGCTGATATCGGGCCTAGCCTTGTCGTTGCCTCAACTTCCATGAGGTCAACATATGACCTGCATTTCTATAGCTGATAATACGAGTTGGTGTCCATCAAATTTATAAATAAATGGTACAAAAGGAGAAGAAGAGAAAGAAAACTGCTAAAGTGTGTTGAGAATGAAGGATAAGAAGATACAATTCACAACAATCAATTGAAAAAATTAAAACACTTCGACAGAAACATACTGAAAACTATATAAAACTTCAACGGGAATTGGCTGAAAATATCAAACAATATTGACAACCACTTACTGAAAAAAATTTGAAAAATTCGACAATCACTTGCTGAAACAAATTTTTGATAGATAGATGAAATATTTTAGCAAATGATTAATGAACAAACTAAAACCTTTTGACAGGTACTTGTTGAACAAATCAGTCAATTTTAATACGCAGTTGCTGAAAAATTTAACAATTAACCACATAAACTTTTGACACTTCTGCACCAAGATAAACGAAACATTTTAGTAACTGGTTATTGAAAAAATTAAATCATTACAACAGGCTCTTACTGTTTTAATATTTATTTCTCAATGATCGTATAACATTTCAGCAGTATTACTAGAGGAAGACCAAGAGAAAGTGAGAGCAAGATGTACCTTAGAGAATAGGGGGGAATACTAGTGTTGGTCGAGGTAGGCGTCGATAGACACCAGTGGTGTTGGTGCTATTGCTGCAGTGATGGGAGGAAAGAGTTGGGCCAACTGGATGAAGAATGAAGATAGAGTTCAGAAAGAAGAGGGAGGGAAAGAGAAAGATAGAGATTTAAATTTTTTTGGGTTTCTAATATTTTAAGAGTTTTAGAAGGGGAAAGGATATTTTTGAAACTTTAGGTGTAATTTATGGGTGTGTGGAGAAATTATTAGTTTGCTAGGAGAGAACATAGGATGTATGTATTAACTAGGCTACATGGAGAAAAAATAAGGCTGCAAATAGCGGTAAATAAAAAAAGTTCTAGCTCCACAGCTTCAAACTCAAATGAATAGCTTATCTAGCTCCAATCTCATGGTAGATCTAAATCAAAATAATGGTTGCAAAGCTTGAAAGTTAGCAATAGTTAGTTCTCAATCAACAATCTATGCAAAGGAAAGATTTTAAATATTAAATAATTACCTGGCAATAGTGACAACCATGTGACATAATTAGTCAATGACACATGAGGTATCAATTACAATCTTATCCAAATCTATAAAAATAGATTAAAACATATTAGTATATTATATAAATAAATAGAAAAAAATTGATGTATACCAAAGTTTTAAGCTATTAAACTTATTGTGCTCATTTTTTCAAGCTCTTCTAAGTCTTCCTCATTGTATGAATATGAAGTCAATGAGCTTTTAAGCCACCTTATTGAATCGGTTAAAGATTATACAATTTTTTGAGTTAAACAGCTCCTAAAAGATTTGAAGACCCTAGCACAGGTGTTAAAAACTGACTTATATACCATAGTTGAAATAGGAATTGCTAACATTGTCACGTGCCACTTCTTAAAGGATTGGAAATCTACTATAATTAATAACCCACCAGCTTAGAATATGAAACTTCTCATAATCATTTTCATTTTCAATTGGTTCTGCCAAATATCTACCTAAGTCTGATTTTGAGTTACAACCTCCAATTCAGATATATACTTTTTATGCTTAGACATTATAAACTTTCCAACTTGGGTAATAGGCTCTTCAACTTCCATTACACATGAAGATGAGACATGAGTACTTGATTGCCTATTTTTAGATGGAATCTACCTTGGGAAATCTTTCAACATTTCATAAGTAGCATTTTTTTTTTTATGTTTTTGGCCATCTAGGCGCTTAGTGCTTCTCTATGCATATGTTTGAACGAAAACTCTAAGTAATCAAACTTCCTTCTAGGATCAAGAATAGCAGCCATGTAGAATATTTTGCTCAATTTCTCTGACTCTCCCTAATATTTCTTATACATTTGCCTTATTTTATCTGCTAGCGAGCTCATTTTCAAATCATTAATATGCAATCCATATTAGTCATCTCCTCAAAAAGTGTATTGAATGTAATATATAAAGGTCCTGATATAGGCAAGGTCATATCATAGAAATGCTTCAAGAAAGTTGTCAACCTCCTAACATTGTTCCAATCATGTTCTTTTGGCAACCCTCATGCATTGACACCTGCAAGTTTTGTTCTAGAATTAGGATCGACATCATCATATCTCTTAATGGCCACCTCAAATTTTAAGGTTTCATCCAATATCGTGTAAGTTGAATTCCATCTAGTTGCAACATCAAGACGTAAGAAACTACTACATTGAATTTTTTCTATGGGAACACAATCTTTAATTTTTTTCAACCTAGTAGGAGATTGCTATACAAATCTAATGATAGCTCGGATGTGTTTAACTTATAGTGACAAATTTGATGTTTGGAAATTATTTAGTGGGATGAAAAATTTATAATTCGGGAATTATTCGGGATAGTTTAGAAACAAAAGTATAAAAAAACCTCGATATGACACCTAAATTCACTCAAAAAGCGAAAATAATTTGGTGATAATTCCTCAAGTATATATCATTAATTTTGCTATGGCCATAACATTTTTTATCAAGTAACATTTTTTTATTATATCTTGAATTTAATTACATAGATAAATTTATTATACCAAAAATAATATGCCAAAAAAATAACTTACAATTTTTTATATTTATGTTCTTTATTAAATATGTGCAAATATAGATGACTATTTTATATAAATTTAAAAAGTATTATAAAAATTATTTTTATTATGTACATAAGTATAGTTATTGATATTATTATATAATATGTGTAGTTGTAAAATTTTATAATGATATAATATATATTATTTTATAAATTTTGCTTAAAGAGACAAATTAATTTAGCAAACAAATAACAAACTAAAATAGAGTCACAAATTAATTCTGCTATGCTAATATTTTATTTGTACGATTCACTTATTCAATAATTTGAACATGGCCAATTAAAATAGCAAAAGATATATATACACACACACGTATTATATTATATCACATATATCATATATGAATACATAAATTGTTAATAATTAAGTTTAAGATATAATTATAGATCTCACATATACATATAATTATTTTTAATTAAAGTGAAAGAAATAAAAAATATTGCTATTGCTGAACAATATAGAAAGCTTCAAGGCACTCTATCGATTCTGATGTCGTAGCCAAGTTTTTTTTATTCTTTGGTTTGTACTTCCTTATTAGTGTATTTATACTCTTAGGTAATTTAGTTTTATAGCCCATGCACAAAACCCTAAAAAATAACAAAAATAACGGAACCTCGGGTATCTCAGGTATCCAGACACCTAGATGGGGTGTCCGGACGGCAGTAGCTTCATGTTCCAATTTTTGTCTTCTGTGGTCCTGAGGGTGTCCGGACACCTCTGCATGCAAGTGTTTCCAAATTCTGCTACGATTTTGACCTTGAATATGATAGATTCAAGCTTCAACTAAAACACAAAATTGTAGATCTTCAAGTCTTCTTTCCAATCCAAAAAGAATCGTATCAATCGGAGTTGTGAGTGAAAACTTTTGGCCGAAAAATGGATAGAGTATCTTGCTGGACACTTGTAGTGGTTTGCACATTTAAGCTCCAAATTCTCTTTTCTTGACTTTTTTTTCCTTCCAAACTCCTACAAAACACACGAAAGCAATATAAATACTAAAATTATAATAAAAAGAGAATTTTAATTGATAAAATGTTCAAAAAAAGAGTGTGAATTGATGTTAAAATCAACAGTGCTTGCGAGCAATCAGCAGACATGAAAATAGAAGGATTACTAGAATTGAAGCTAAGCTGACGGAGAATGTTAGTAAGATCAGTAGAAATGAGATTGGGAAAAGATGATGGTTGAGCAAGATTAGGCAAAGTAGAGGTAACAAGAGTCGCATTGGCAGACTGAGTAGGCTCTAGGGGTCTAGAGTGATAAAGGTTGTGAGCATGAGATCCATTAGTGCGAGAGTTACGTGGCTACTGGGGACAATGGTGCTTAGATGTCCAGGACCCTGCTTAGAATAATGAATGCATGTACACTTAAGACAAAGCAACAAAGAGTGGTTTGACTGCTTGCAGTAGTTGCACGATGTTTGATTAGAAGGATTTCTATGGGAAGGACTCGTGGTTTAGAATGGGGATGATGGGATGCATACGTAGATAAAGAGACCAAGTCTGAAGAGAATATAGGTGAATCTCTTTAAAAATAAGCTCGGAGATATCCTAGTTGAGAGTCAGAAGAGGGCTACAATGTAGAAGAGATGCCTTAACAGACTCAAATGTGTCATTCACTGTAATAAAAAATATAATAAGGTATTGATTACCTTGATAAAGAACAAATTTCTTGGCGTCAACGAGATTGGTCCAATCAGATTTAGAGGTAATAAACTTATCCTAATAAACATGCATCTGAGTCAGGAAACTGTGAATAGACTGACCAGATTCTTAACAAAGACGATAACGTTGGGTCAAGATTGGTATTGATAAGTAAAATCACCAATATTATATTAAGAGTAGAAAATCCCAAATATCCTTAGCAGTCTCAAAATGGTAGAACTGAGATCCAATAGAAGGCCCAAGTAATAATTTGATGATTGTTGACGTCTCATTCATTTTTCATCAAATTCGTCTTTATTCTTAGCAGGAAGATGAATATCACTAGTAACATAATGCTAGGGGTTGCAGCCTCTCAGAAAACTAGCTAGACATGTCACGAGCCAAGAGCATATAATTGGATCCATCGAGAACTAGGGTAATGGGCTGAGAAATGCCTGAATACTTTGTATTTTTTTTTTTTTTTTGAATCTGGAAAAAAGGTCGGTTAGTGAGGGGTTGTTTAGCGATGATTTGGTGATTTGAGAATTATGGTAGGTAATTTAGGAATTAGGGTAATTTGGGAATTGTGGTAGTAAAAGGTAACTTAAAACTGACCATTGATGGCAATTAATGGGTTGGTGATTGATGAAATGATGGATTGGTAATTGATGGGTGCTTAGGGATTTGGGTGATTTGGTAGATGAGTTTAAAATTAATTAATAAATATGAAAAATTGGGTTTGACTACTGCTATACTAGAAGATGATGAGCTATTGGACGAATGGCTTGGGAGCCTAGCGATGCTTTGGCGGATGGCTTATATCTACAACTGGTGGGGTTGAAGTTTGCGTATGGTCGGGGACAGCGTCGGTTAACACTGGAATGACCTGGGTCATTGGAATGGGTGCTATAATGGTATGCGTCACCGGGCTAGATGCCAATGGTTCAGTTTTCACAAACGCGACACTAGGGCTATGATGTTGCAACAGCGACACTGGGATGCACAACAACGGTAATTATGCTTAGCTCTATTACAGTGATAGAAGAAGCTTTAATTGAAACAGTTTGGAATACCATATCTCTGATACCATGTTAGAACGAACAGAATAAGAGAAATTTTAAAAAAATATTATATTTTCATGTATTAAAATAAGGACAATGTACAAGCAATTATGTATAATAAAATATGTTAAGACTAATACAAGAAAATAAGATATTCTAATTTCTATTTACATGCACAATGTAATGAGATAATTTGGGGAATATTCTAACAAATCTAAATAAATGAATGGGGGAAATTGTTTATACTTAAAAATAAAAAAGTTGTGTAAGTGGTACATGTAAGTTTAAAATGTATCTTAGCAAAAAATTGAAAAAGACGTGCTAGTTTCAAAAAACCTTAGTGGTTATGAGATTTCAAAATGCTTCAAAGATAGCTATTTGAATTGTTTAACTAGAAATTTTAAGCAACATTCAAGAGGGAAGAACAACAATTGATCATTTCTCTATGAAGTGCAAAATGAAAGAGTAGCAGAGTTAAAGTAAATATATATCTCAAGTTGCCTAAATAAAGAGATTTATAGCACAAGGGAAGGCAACACATCAACACCCAACACTTGGCTTTTTCTTTTGAAGATTAGCTCTAAGTTAGCTTCTTTTGTTTACTATTCTTATTAGGAGTAGTTGAGTGTAAAAAACAAGACAATTGGGAGAAAATTGTACACTGACTAGATACACTCCCTCCATATTAATTCTACATTAATAGAATTACATACATTAACACTACCCCTCAAGTTGGGGCATATACATCATATGTTCCAAGCTTGTTACATTGTATCTCACTCTAGTTCCACCCAAAGCTTTAGTGAATAAATCAGCTAACTAATCCTTTGACTTCACATGACTGGTTTTGAGGACATTTTGTACGATCTTTTCTCTGACAAAGTGACAATCAACCTTAATATGTTTGGTTCGCTCATGAAACACTGGGTTGGAAACAATGTGAATAGCAGCTTGATTATCATAGAATAGGTCCATAGGTTGTCAACATATGATGTATCCAGATTAATTCATAAGAAATATGTGTTATAGCCCTGTATTCTAATTCTGTACTTGACCTTGCCACTACTGTCTGTTTTTTTACTTTTCCATGAGACTAAGTTTCCTCCCATAAAGATACAGTACCTAATAGTTGATCGTCGATTTGATGGTGAACCACCCCAATTTGCATCTGTATATCCTTGAACTAATGCATGCCCATTATTTTGATACAACAAACCACATCCTGGTGCACCTTTTAGATATCTCCAATTATGAATAATCATATCCCAATGGCTATACCGAGGAGGTTCAAGAAACTGATTTACTATACTCGTAGCAAGTGAGCTATTTGGTCATGTGACAGTGAGATAGTTGAGTTTCCCTACTAATCTGTGATATTTTCCAGGATCATCTAGTAATTCTTTTTTGTTTACCAAAAGCTTTGTATTAGGGTCCATTGGAGTATCAACGGGTTTGGCCCCTAACATGCCCACTTCAGGTAGTAGATCAAGAACATTTTTCCTCTGAGAAAGAACAATACCTTCGTTTGTGATCTGACAACCTCAATTCCCAAGAAATACTTTAGTGCACCTAGATCCTTGGTGTTGAACTTAGTTTACAGGAATAGCTTAAGATCATGGATTCTTTGTGTGTCATCACCTGTGATTATAATATCATCCACGTAAACCAGCAACCAGATCTTTCCTTGAGAAGAATGTCGGTAGAAAACATAATGATCCACACTACACCTTATCAATCCAAACTCTATTACCACATCATTGAACCTTCCAAACTATGCACAAAGAGATTTTTTTAAACCATAAAGTGCCTTTTTCAATCTACAAACTAGGCCAGACTCCCCCTGAGCAACAAATTTAAGAGGTTGGTCCATATACACTTCTTCTGTAAGATCACCATGAAGAAATGCATTTTTAACTTCAAGTTGATGAAGAGGCCAGTAAAAAATAGATGTAAGGGAAACGATAAGATGGACTGATGTGATCTTGGCCACAGGAGAGCAAGTCTCTGAGAAATCAAAGCTGTAGACCTGTGTGTATCCCTTGGCAACAATTCTTACTTTTAATCGATCAACTAAACCATTAGGATTACCAGGTGGTAGAGTAACCAAATCCCATGTATCATTGACTCGATGAGGTGAAAGTTCTTCTTCCATAGCATTGCGCTATCCAGAATGAGATAGTGCTTTAGACACAGAGTTAGGAACAGAAACAGTGACCAAGGAAGATACAAAAACATGATATGATGGAGATAAGGCTATATAGGAAATGAAATTAGAGATAGGATGAGAGGTACAAGTACGGATACCTTTTCGAAGAGCAATCGGAAGACTAAAGTCACTGGTTGCTAATTCAGGAGTAGGATCTGAAGACGAAGAAGATGAAAGTGAAGAGCTTGAAGCATCAGGGAGAGGCTTCGTGATTACCAGTGGTCTGGAATAAATCTACAAATCAGGATAATAAAGACGAAAGGGAGAAATGATTGGTAAAGGTAGACTTTCATTGACATCATGGATAGTGGTGTCATCAAAGAAGAAAGAAGTACTCTCAAAGAATGTGTCAGCTACGCATATTAAAAATCGATGAAGAGAAGGACTATAACATCGATATCCTTTTTGTGCCCAAGAATACCCCAGAAAAACACATTTAAGGGCATGAGAGTCAAGCTTATCAGTCCCGCGATCAAGTTGATGAACAAATGTAACCCACCTAAAGATACGTGGAGGAAGAGAAAACAACGGTGTCTAGGGAAACAAATTAGAATAAAGGTAATAACTCTTCAAAATAGAAGATGGCATTCTGTTAATCAAGTAACAAGCTGTGAGAGTGGCATCTCCCCAAACAATTTTTGGAATATTCATATAAAATGTTAAACAATGGGTTGTTTTAACCCAATGTAAATTCTTCAAGCAAATGTTAATTCTTCCTCTCAGGAACTCCATTTTGTTGTGGAGTGCGAGAACAAGATAACTGATAAAGCATGCCAAATGATATCATGAAATCAATTGAAGGTTTAGAGAAATATTCTTTAGCATTGTCACTGCAAAGGATTTTAATAGAAACATCAAACTGCGTTTTTTTTTCATAACAAAATGATTGAAAAATTAAAAATAACTCAGAACGATCTTTCACTAGATAAATCCATGTAAGTCTTGAAAAATCGTCTAAAAAAGTAAGAAAATACTTGAACCCTAACTTCGTCAAAACTCAACTAGGTCCCCATACATCTGAATGAACTAAATAAAAAGGACTTAGAGATCTGTTATTGACCCTTGGACTAAAGGAAGCACGATGATGCTTTCCTGACTGACAAGACTCGTAATTTAAAGACTGAAGTTGACTCAAACCTAGAACCATAGACTTTAACCTGTCAAGAGACGGGTGACCCAAACGAAAATGAATTTCAAGCAGTGATACGGCTGCAGAAAAAGTGATAGATGACGAACCACTGAGGTAATAGAGTCCCTGAGCTTCAGACCATTCTCCAATCTTCTTATTTATTTTCAAATCCTGAATGATCACAGAATCAAGAAAGAATGTCATTGAGCAATTTAACTAGATAGAAGATTAAAAGATAGGGATGGAACATATAAAGCAGAGGATAAGGGCAAATTAGAAGATGGACAAATTTAACCGACACCCTTTACTGGATTTGATGAACCATTAGCTGTGGTAACATTGGGAATAAGTGAGCATTGAATATCAGAGAACATGGAAGAGATTCCAGATATATGGTCTAAAGCACTTAAATCAATAACCCAAGACTTGTGTAAAGAGGTAGACACACAAGTAGTAGAATTAACTTGATAGGCCAAAGAAGCTATTGAAAGAGATGCTTACTGAGCTATTTGAAACTGAAGAAATCTGGCATATTTTTCACCTGATAAAGTGGTAGTTGGTGATTCACTTGTGCTTGGTTTGCAAGGGGAAGTAGGGATATTTGATGATGCTACACGAACCACATGGGTCGGCTTCCTATGAAGGTACCAACAATTCTCCCTAACATGTCCAACACATCCACAATTGGAGCACTTGAGTCTAGTGCCACGACCTCCACAACCACGGCCATGTCCTCCACGACCTCATTCATTAAACTAATATGGAGGCCATTGAGCAGTACTTTGGTTATCTAGAGAGGCTTGACTTATTAGAGTAGAGCGTGTAGAGTCTTGAGTAGCGGTTGAGTCCTTAAAAACAGCCCTCATAACCCTGGAGAGGTTTTTGCGAATGAAGGAAGAGTGGCTCCACTAAGAATTGGGCTTTGACTGGCTTAAGCTCAGGATCTAGTCCAAAAAGAAAACAAAATACTACCATTTGTTCTCTCTGCTTTAGCATAACATTAATATCAGTAGATAGTGGTAGCAGAGAGTTTAATTCTACATGGACACGCTTGAGTAAAGCAAAATACGCAGTGATCGGCCTACCAGACTGCTATAGCTGAAAGAATTCCAGTGAAAAATCTTACATTTGTGTAAGATCACTAGAGAACAAGAGGCAAGTATATTCCCATATATCCTTGCACGTGTCAAGATGAGTACACATGTCAGCTATATTGGGCTCCATGGAATTCCACAACAAGCTAACAAGATGGGTATCCTCTTGGATCCAAACATCAAATTTAGGATCATCTTTAGACGGCATGGATTCAATTAAGTGCTTTTGTTTGTCGTACCCTGTTAACGCAATCTTAATAGTTTTAGACCACTGAATGTAATTTATCCCATTCAATTTTCTTGTGGTTAATTGTTGAGGCATAGGAATGGGACCACCAACAAGCTTTTGTTCGGAAAATACTTCTGAAGCCATTTAAATCTCACAATGGTTGACATTAGTGACTCTTGGAGTAGAATGCACACACCAACAGCAAAGCTAAAACAATACCTCGGAACAATGGCAAAAATGGCAACAACAAATGGGAAATAAAGAAATGAAGACCAAAACAACCCAAACAACAAGGGACTAGCACCAATAGGGTTGCTTGATGGAGGAGAGGAGGTGGTGAAATTGGTCGGAGGACTGATGAAGATTCATGCGCCAGTACGTAAGACTTCAGTGGAGGTGTGTGAGGTCCACGTGTAGAGGACTTGGAAGCGCGTGATCCTTTCTCCAGCGACGGCATACTTCCGGTTGTGATTGCCTTTTCCAGTCGACCACAATGGTGTGGTTGGATGCTTGAAAGATTGACCAAGGAGAGACCTATGCTTGTTGGAACCTCTACTGGTGTTCCAACGCTTGCAGGACGACTCACAGTTCATTGAACAAACATAAAGACCAAGCTAAGAACAAGTCCAAGACTGGTGCTGCTTTGTAAAGAATAAGACAATTGGGAGAAAATTGTGCACTGACTAGATGCACTCTCTCTATATTAATTCTACATTAATAGAATTACATACATTAACACATACACTAACACTGACTCACATTTGCTATTGTTACCCTGAGCACAAGGTTGTCTCATAATATTTCTGGTGAAAATTAGTATCCATTTACCAAAAAAACTTATGTAAATTCTTAGAAAATAGACAATTGAATTTTTTTAAAAAATTGACTATTAGTTAGATGATAATTTAGATCGTTAAATTGATTGAAAAGAGTAAGGTTTAGGCTACTCATGATTATATATTCTTACGCTTAACTATTCAACAAAATTTGATAACTCGATTCATTTATACAAAAATTACAAGCAAATCGAAAGATAAGGGAACATTTTCCCTAATTTCATAAACAAAAGAATAATGTCCAAAACAAAAACCAAAGTTAATATCATTTCTATGATTCAAAATAGTTAAATTTGTTGAATCAAAGTGTGTCGCCGACATTTCACCAGCCAAAATCATGTAATATATAGAATAAACATTTATGTAGAGTTCATTATATGTATGAAATAAGATTTAGAAAATATAAAAACTAGAACAATATTTTTATAGAATTAACCCAAACATATACAGATGACTCATTAAAGCACATAGGCTTAGGGTGGTTAATTACGCCATTAATAGTGCTTATGATTAGGGTGAGAGAGAGAGAGAGAGAGAGAGAGAGAGAGAGAGAGAGAGAGAGAGAGAATAAGAAGATAAAAATATAACCCTAGAAATATAAAAAAACTATTCTATTTATAGTTTTCTCTCAAAACCTTAATAAAATAATAAAAAAGAAAATACCAAAATTTGATTACAATTTGAAAAATCAAAGGCTAGATCTATGGGATTTTCAAATAGAATTGGGATTTCTTCTGAATTATATCACTGTCAGATTGCATTCAAAGGGATAAAACTCGTTAGGATACTATTTTTGGGCCACTTCACTTGGGGTTAGCTACCCTTTCAATTCTAAGTCCCTTTTGCAGCTAATTCATTCCATTAATCCAAAAATCACAACATTTAACAAAATAGATTAAATACAGATATCTATATCTATATAATAAAATAAGATGATTTTTGAAAATGTTCCTCTCATAAACTAAGATCTAACAGTCGAGATTAAGTTTTATTTGTCAATAAATGGTTGAGATCTTTTGCAAAATAAAGTTTGCTCCAAATAAACTTTTGTTTCTTTCCTCCACATACCTAGAGCACTACAACTTCACTTTTCATTTTACCAGTAAAAGTACTAGAATTGTGACATATGATTTTAACAAATATAAAAAATTCATGGGTTCTGGAAAAGGAACCCATATTATTGGGTTTCAAAAGGAATTCACTTGGTCATGTGTTTTAAAAGGGACCCACTTGCTCAAAAATTTAATATAATTATTAAATATATATATTTCAATTATATTAGTAATTAAGTTAAAAATAGAAATTAAAAATAGAATTGAATTAAGGAATATAAATAAAAAAATTTTTAATAGGTTATTTTTGTTATAACAACTATTAGTATTTTTAAAATTTAAAAGTAGAAAAAAATATTGGATATTAAGTAGGTTTGGGAGTAATTATTTTTTTTAATTCTAATTTTAAATTTAAATTATTCATATTGACTATAATTGTTTTGTTGTATAAAGCACATAATAATAATAATAATAATAATGATGATGATGATGATGATGATGATAATCATAATAATATTTTTTTATTATTTTTATAAAACTAATCAAAAATTATATTGATCATTTTATTTTTTTTATTTTTACAAATATTTGAATAAAATTAGACTTTGCTGAGTGTTTTTTTTTTTAAGTTTTAATTTTAAATTTAAATCGATAAGGTTGACTATATATATATATATATATAAAACATAACACAATTAAAAAATATTTTTTTCTTACAAACTAAAGTTTAAAGACTAAGATTGAGTTTTATTCTGTAGGGAATAGTTCAGATCGTTTACAACCAAAACTTTCCCTCAAACTCCTGCCCAGTTGTTGGGTCATTTCACATTCTTATATATCATCGAATGATGATATCCGAAGAGTTGCACTAAAAAAGATAAAATTTTTTGCTTCTCGGTATTATGTTGCCCAAGTAAAAAAGAAGAGTGTGTATAGAAATGCGAGCTTATTTAATTTTAGTTAAGAAGCACCATAGGCACATGTTATTCGCTAGTATATTAAAATAATGATATAATTATTCTGATAGTCCATGAAAATCAATTCTTAAGCTCCCAAATCAATATAACTTATGTGAATAATCAGTAGTTTGACTCTATATCTAGATTAATAAATTCTATTTGTTTTATTTTAATTTGTGTTTCTTCTCATTCCATGTATTAGAGATTTGTTTAGTAAAATTTTTACCCCCTTTTTCCGTGGACCCCCCTCTTCTCCTATGTTCCTCCCTCTTCTCCCATATTCCCATAGACTCCCCTCCGGTACGACTTGCATGTAACAAAACAGTGAAATAAAGTGATCGGAGGTGGTCCTCAACTAGCGACACTCCGATGCTTAAGTCAATTATAAGTATTTTGAATAATCTTGTATAAAGAGAGAGCTAAATAGAGAGATATAGAGACAGAAGGGCGAGAGAAGAAGAGCCTGTACCTTGACTACGTTTTGACTATTTATAGAGAGAGAATCTAACATCCTTTGTATTGATATGGTTACATAATGATGGTAGATGGTAGCATTAAATACTAGATGATGTAAATCTTAGGACATATGAGAAAGTGAATTTATTGTATATATTTTACAGACATTATCTCTTGAAGTACTTAAGTGTAATAAGTAAAGTAATTATGCCATTTAATTATCAAATTATTTAGTACCAATTTAATCAGAATATACCTCTTGATGGGGGGTGTATTTTATGATCGGAAAAACATCATTGTAGTCAAGCATAATATTTTTATGCCCCACAAAATTAATAAATCTAGTTTATTGTCATTTAAAAATTAATAAATCCAATGTGCTCAATGCGATCTGCAAACCATACACACATTGTATTGAAAAACTATGTTAAGTAGTATAAAGTTACTATAATTATTGTGTCAAACAAAAGAAAAGCACCCTTGCAATATCAATGTTATTGTCGAGCAGAATTTTGTTAAATTCATTCCATTATTATCAGTGCTAAGAAGGTTTTTTCTAGTAATATTGTCTATTAATTGCAGGCACAAAATAGTTGACCTAAACGTGATCCTTCTGATCTAGAAACCGCCTCGACTCAAACATGGATCAAATTATCTATGGGTCTCTCTCAGTTTCCCATTAAGGTTGCTAAATTATTGTTTTGAGAACAAAAAAAAAAAAAAAAAAAAATCTAGAGTTGAATCCGGTGAAAAGGGAAAATTAATATTGGTTTTGATATATTAAATGAGTTTCGATGTTTGTTAAGTGACATCAATATCGAAACCAGTAAATTAAAATCTAATAATTTAAATTAAATAATCATGATTTAACCGTCCTCTAATTGATACCAAAACTTATAACAGCTCCAAATCCTAAGTTTAGGGATGTTTGATAGAAAAAATACTGGTAAAAAAATATAATAAAAGTATAAAGGTTTAACATAAAGATGATGAGTGATAAAATTTGATCAGAAAAAAATACGAACTTTTTATAATTTTTACTAAATTTTAATATTTTTATTACGGCCAAACGGGCCTTAATATCATGCGACGAAAACTACAAGCAGTTGGTCCTCCATCATTCCCAATGCAACAACATGTGGCTCTTTTCCGAACAAACTGTAACTCAACCAGGGAGAAGTCGACCCCTTTTATTTTTATTTTTATTTTTTTCTTTTGCATTGATTGCACCAACCATGCGAACTTGGCTGCTTTTAACAGTTTTTTCTTGAATTCATCAATGTAATACAAGGAATCATGAATTACTTAGGCATGGCTACAGTGGTGGAGCTGCATGGGCCCCCGCTGGAATTTTAAAAAAAAAAATTACTCCATATCAAAAAAATTATAAATATTTATGAAAAAATTTTAGCTACGTTTGGAGGCACATCTTTAAATAATTTTTAGTATTTTTTATCAAAATTTATTAATTGTAATTTTTGATGTATTTGGTGAAACAAATAATAATTTTTAATAATTGTTTTTTGTAACTTTGGATGGTTGGTAAAATTTTGATAACTTTTAATCTTTTTTACAACTTTTAGTAACTATTTAATAATTTTTTGTAATTTTTAACAACTTTTGTATGTTTAGTAAAAATTTTGATGACCCTTAAGTAGAGCAAATTACCATAACAAAGTAGAAAATGGGTAATGTATTAGATGTCAATATATAATATTTTATATTTTATTGTATTTTATATATTTTTTTGAAATTTAAAATTTTATTATTGATTTTGACCTATAGTTACCCAAATTTCTGGGTATGCCATTGCATGGCTATAGGTTGCATGCGGGAGACATGAGATTTTGCAATTGGGAGACGTGGATTTTTTTGCTTAAAAGTAAGAAATTAATTTTTTTTTTATCTTATATGGGTATTTCGTTATTTTCTTAACATGTAATTTATATTTTAAAGAATTCTTACAAATAAGATACATAATTTAAGTGCGAGTGAAAATAGTAGACTATTTGCAATTAAGTTAGTTTTTTCCGCATGCAGATAAATTTTCTTATTTTTAGCTAGAGAAGAAAGAAAAATATTAACAAACATGGTTCAAATTACAAAATAAATAAAAAAAATTATATCTCAGTGAAAAACATATATGATGAAAAAGTGGCAACATTATGCTATGCCTCAAATTCCACAACCCAAGTATGCAAATAAATAAATAGATATTACACCATTTAATCACTTTTCTTGTTTCATATCAGAGCCATATACACTCGCTACAGCATAATAAATATAAATAAATAAGTTCACATTTTAAATTTAAATAATTTTATTGTTTAAAGCCAACTAGAAAATGAGGTTCTAAAACAAAACTACAAGTCCCCAAACTAAGCTTAAACAACTTCCCAAAAATTTAATAAAAATAGATAATATTCATCTTACAACGCTTATAACATTCCATTTAAGCAATTTTGTAAACTGTAACGTAAATAAAATTAATAAAAATTTTAATTCTCATATCTAGCAGGTCCAACACACCACTGAAACTCACCACCTGCATCACAAGCTCTTAGGGGGAGTACTAATACCACGTATGCTTGGAAATTTAATAATAACTATAATATAAATGCAATAATGCCATAGCAAGCTATTAAGTGAAACATCTCAGAATAAATAACAATCTCATAGAACAACTTTAAATAAGAAATTAAATTTTTATTTCCATATTTATCTTCTTTCACCTTTTAACCACATGCAAATATTACATAACATATCAAAATAAAACAAATTAGTTTCAGGTATTGCTGCGTTATTGTCTCGTAGATATAGGACCTAATCAATGTATACCATCCTTCGGTATCTGTTTCCAAGGTCAAAGCCTTAGGAATGTTAATTATACCATCTTTTGATGTCTATTTCCTTGACCGAAACCTTAGGAATATTATAGGTCATCCTTAGATATATGCTTGCTTCGTAAGTTACTAACATACTAGACTTGATCACCAACCACATGCACGTTTTGGGGCTTTTAACTTTTGGGTATCTATGTCCGATATTTCAGTACTCTCAAATTAAAAAAAAAACATAACATCAAATTTTACTTTAAATTCACATTATATAATTTTACTACATTTGTAATAAATTTTATAATTTAAGCTTTTCAAAGAAAGTTTTATAATTTTACAGCACCGCATATTAGTTTGTATGCTACATATTACTACATCTACACCTCTAAAAACTTGTTAGACCGTAGCAAATCTATCATAACGATCACACATATAAAACAAAAATGAATCAATGAGCCATCAAACTGATTCATAGAATGTCATCAAAATACTTCACAAAATATTGTCAAAAGTTCACCACGTCTACATGAACACATATACATGTGTCCACATCAAAACTGAATACATATATACACACGTAAGTATTTTAAAATGTTTGGATCCTCAACTAAAATGAAATTGATGTTACCAACAAACGTAAAACTTTTCACGTTTTATTTATTTTTATTTTTATTTTTACGTGAAGATCTATATATAAATATATGTATAATAAATATATATATATGTTTATATCAAAAAGTGATAATGGATTTGATACAAGCCAGCCGTTCATAAGGCCCAGATCAACTAGGCCACACGAGCTTCCTTAGCGTTACTGGGCTTAGAGAGTCTGTAGTTTCTTGTTGCATTTCATTTCTGTCCATTTACATTTCATTTGTCTTAATTTGATAGTCTTTATTTGGTTTTGTGACTGAAGATTGCTTCCCTTGATTTGGGGGTAGTTTGTCAGAAGCAAATCAATCAGTTATCCTACGTGTCTGTAGCTCATGCACTGAGCAAGTCTATATAAATGAAATCAAAGATGATGAGAAGGGCATCACGGAATTAACCAAAAATTAGGCCTCAGCTTCCTCCTTTCTTCTTCCGGGTTACTCTCTTTTCCTAAAAGAGAAAGCACTATCCACATATCCTATCAATTTGGTGCTTTCATTGGTTCGGCCACCATGACTGATGGCATGCTCACCCGCTATAGAGATCTTGAATCCCAGATTTCATCCATCTCATCTCACCAAGATGATCTTGGGCAGCGTTTGGCTCAACAGATGTCCAATTTGTAGGAATTCATGGATAATCAATCCCAGCAGCACCATTCCCAGTTTGAACATCTTGTTAACCAAATCAATTTACTAGCCAGTCGAATTCCATCCTCCTCATCTCCACCTTCTGATCAACCTTTTTCCTCTGTTCCTCCACAAACTTCTCCTCTTGTTCCTCCTACCCCTCCATTAGCCATCTGCCCTCCCTCAGATCACATCACTATTCGCCCTCCTTCCTGTGAACTCCAAACTTTCGATGGCCAGAACCCATTGGACTGGATATTCCAGGCAGAATGTTTTTTCTCCTATCATCAAACCCCCGATGAGCAGAGACTTGACAGTTCAAGCTTCTACATGTCAGGACAAGCTTTAACATGGTTCCAATGGATGCATCGAAACCAACAACTCTCCTCCTGGCAAGCTTTCACTACCTCCTTAGAGCAATGTTTTGGCCCCCCTTCTTATGTCAATCACCAGGCATCACTCTTTAAATTACACCAAGTCAGTTCTGTCACAGATTACCAGTCTTCCTTTGAATCCCTAAGTAATAGAGTTACTTACTTACCTCAAGATGCCTTACGCGATTGTTTTGTGTCTGGCCTAAAACCTCACATTCAAGCTGATATGCCTCTTTACCAACCCAGTACTCTATCCCAAGCAATCGATTCTGCTAAATCAATTGAGGTTAAGTACAATTCCACCAGAGCTCCCTTCAATCGCTTTCCACCACTTCCTCCTCGACCATCTCCACCTCCTAATGCCCCATCTTCGCCTCTTTTTTTGTTACCACCCATTCCACCACCACAACGAGATCCACCTCGCAATCCAAATCACCGTCATTTATCACCAGCCGAGATGAAAGAGCGGCAGGCCAAAGGCCTATGTTATAACTGTGATGAACGGTTTCGACCTGGTCATCATTGTCGACAACGGCAACTATTAATCATCGATCCTGACCCTGAGGAATTTTCCCCGGATGACCCCCTTCATGAATCCCTTGATTCTGTCCCTTTCGATTCTGAGCTTCACCCTGAAATTTCTCTACATGCCCTTAATGGTTCCCTATCAGCAAAAACTTTTCGTTTATCAGCTACCATCCACAACCATTCCTTATCTGCCCTAATCGATACAGGGAGTACCCATAACTTCCTACATCCCAGAATCGCCCATTTCTTACACCTCAGTTCGGATATTTCATCTCGTTTCTCTGTAATGGTTGGAAATGGACATCGCTTACCTAGTGAGGGGTTCTGCAAATCAGTTCCAATTAATCTTCAGGACAATGATTTTTTCGTTGACTTCCACCTGTTCCTTCTCGGGTGCCGACGTCATATTGGGCATGAGCAGGCTTGAAACTTTAGGCCCTGTGGTCACGGACCATAAATGCCTCATCAAGCAATTCCCCCATGCTGGCCGCCTAGTTCTACTTTTCGGCCAGTCCCAAATTCCCAGCCCAACATAAATTTCACTAGCCCAACTGTCCCGCATTCAAGCCACAAACTCCGCTGCTACCTATTTTCACCTTATTCTCGACGGCCCATTACCTGATCCATCTCCTAAACCAATTCTTCCTACGATCCAACCCATCTTAGATCGCCACCCACAAATATCTTCCAAGCCTACCTCTCTTCCTCCCAAAAGAAACCAAACACACCACATCAACCTTGTCACTAATTCATCCCCCGTAAATGTTAAACCGTACCATTACCTATATTTTCAAAAAAATGAAATCGAGGCCTTGGTTCACGATATGTTGAATGAAGGTGTTATTAGACCTTCCACTAGCTCTTTCTCTTCCCCCGTGTTATTAGTAAAAAAAAAAGGATGGCTCATGGCGTTTTTGTGTTGATTATCGAGCCCTTAATTCCATCACCATCAAAGATCGTTTTCCTATCCCTACGGTCGATGAATTATTGGATGAACTCCATGGTGCCTCTTTCTTCACCAAGCTTGATTTAAGAAGTGGGTATTATCAAATACGTGTGCATAAGGATGATATTTTCAAAACGGAATTTAGGACCCACGAGGGGCATTATGAGTTTCTTGTTATGCCTTTCGGGTTATCAAACGCCCCTTCTACTTTTCAATCAACCATGAATGATTTATTTCGTTCATATTTGCGCCGATTTGTATTGGTTTTCTTTGATGACATCCTCATCTATAGCAAGACATGGGATGAGCATTTGGATCATATCTCTAAGGTACTCTCCTTATTGGCTCAAAATTGTTTTTATTTGAAGATGTCCAAATGTTTTTTTGGGCAAACCCAAATTGAGTATTTGGGTCACTGGGTATCTCGTACCGGTGTCTCTATGGATCGATCCAAAATACAGTTTATGTTGGATTGGCCCCAGCCCACTTCAATTTCTGTTTTGCGTGGCTTTTGGGGATTAACCGGCTATTATCGATGTTTTATTCGTCAATATACCAGTATCGCCAGCCCCCTTACTGATCTGCTGAAGAAAGATGGTTTTAGCTGGACTTCCGCCGCCGATGCTGCTTTCCTAGCCCTTAAGGACGCCATGACCAAAGCTCCTGTACTAAAACTGAAATTCTATATTATGCTAGATATCCCAATCAATCAATCAATCAATCAATAAAATAGAATAGAAAGATGTGGAAAGCGATTTATAAGATAGAGAAATCCACACAGGAAA
>QLOD02148554.1:0-15816 GCA_003260245.2 Sideroxylon spinosum | reverse complement strand
TATAGTAAATGGCATTCATTGCTCAAAAGAAATTCTCATTAAAATATATAAAAACATAACATAAAGTATATCTTTTAATCTATATCTCTATCAGATTTAAGATTTACCAACCACGCGGGCACAACGGCAAGCTAAGGTCTCCAAGTTGTCTTCCGCCTGCTATCTACATCACCCAATGATTTAACAATTTCCTGGGGCCTTCATCTCATTACAAGCCTTCCGGAAACATATCATAATAAGAAAACGGAGTAACGTAGCAAAAGTTCTGGCCTTTGTCTCATTACAAGCCTTTCGGAAACACATCATAATAAGAAAACAGAGTAACGTAGCAAAAGTTTTGGCCGATTTAAGATTTAACGATCGCACGAGCATGACGAGGAACTAAGGTCTCCAAGTAGTCTTTCGTTATGCTCTCGACATGCCCCAATGATGTAACGGTTCCCTAGGGCCTTCGTCTCATTACGAGTTTTTCGGTGACATATCATATTAAGAAAACGGAGTTACGTAGCAAAAGTTATGGCCGATTTGAGATTTAATGGGCGCGTGGGCATGACGACGACATTAGGTCTCCACCTAGTATTCTGCTATGCTATCTACATCGTACAATGGCGAAATAATTCTCAAGGGCCTCCAACTTATTACAAGCTTTCTAGAAACATATTATAGTAAGAAAACGGAGTTACGTAGCAAAAGTTATGGCCGATTGAAAATTTAACGACCGCGCGGGCATAATGACGCCCCTAGTTCGTAATTTTTCTTTCACTATGCTATCTGTATCACCCAATCATGTAATCACTTTCTTGGGTCTTCGTCTCATTACAAGCTTTCCAGTGACATATTACAATAAGAAAATGGGTTACGTAGAGAAAGTTATAGCCGATTTAAGATTTAACGACCGCGCGGGCATAACGACGACCCTAGTTCTCCAAGTGCCCTTCTATTATGCTAGCTACATCACCCGATGACGGAATAGTTTTTTAGGGCCTTCGTCTAATTGCAGGCTTTCCAGAAACATATCATAATAAGAAAACGGAGTTACGAAGTAAAGGTTATGGCCGATTTAAGATTCAACAGTGGCACGGGCGTAACGATAACCGCGCGGGCAAAACGACGACCCTAGGTGCCGAAGTAGTCTTCTGCTATACGATCTACGTCACCCAATGATGTAATAATTTTCCAGGGCCTTCATCTTGTTATAAGCATTCCAGAAACATATTACAATAAGAAAACGGAGTTACGTATTCGAAAGTTATGGCCGATTTGAGATTTACCAACCGCGCGGGCACAACGGCCACCCTAGGTCTCCAAGTTGTCTTCCGTTTGCTATCTACATCATCCAATGATTTAACAATTTCCTAGGGCCTTCGTCTGATTACAAGCTTTCTGGTGGCATATCATATTAAGAAAACGGAGTTACGAAGCAAAAGTTATGGCTGATTTGAGATTTAACAGCCGCGCAGTCATAACGACGGCCTTAGGTCTCCAAGTTACATTCCGCTATGCTATCTGTATCATCCAATCATGTAATCATTTTCTCGAGGCTTCGTCTTATTACAAGCTTTCTGGTGACATGTTACAATAAGAAAACAGAGTTACGTAGCGAAAGTTATAGCCAATTTAAGATTTAACGACCACACGGGCATAACTACGACCCTAGGTCTCCAAGTAGACTTCCGCTATGCTATCTACATCACAAAATGACGTAATAATTTTCCAGTGCCTTTATCTCATTACAAACTTTCCGGAAACATATCATAAAACGAAAGCGGATTTACGCTGTAAAAGTTGTGGCTGATTTAAGATTCAACAGTGGCGCGGGCATAACGATAACCACGTGGGCAAAACGACAACCTTAGGCGTCGAAGTAGTTTTCCGCTGTACGATCTACATCGCCTAATAATGTAATAATTTTCCAGGGCCTTCATCTCATTACAAGCATTCCAGAAACATATTAAAATAAGAAAACGGAGTTGCGTATACAAAAGTTATGACTGATTTAAGATTTACCAATCGCGCAGGCACAAAAGCCACCCTAGGTCTCCAACTTGTCTTCCACTAGCTATCTACATCACCAATTGATTTAACAATTTCCTAGGGCCTTCGTCTCATTACAAGCTTTCCGGAAACATATCATAATAAGAAAACGGAGTAACGTAACAAAAGTTCTGGCCGATTCAATATCTAACGACCACGCGAGCATGACGAATAACTTAGGTCTCCAAGTAGTCTTCTGTTATGATCTCTACATGACCCAATGATGTAACAGTTTCCCACGGTCTTCATCTCATTACAAGCTTTCCAGAAACATATCATATTAAGAAAACGGAGTTACCTAGCGAAAGTTGTAGCCAATTTAAGATTTAATGACTGCGCGGGCATAGGGACGACCCTAGGTCTCCAAGTAGACTTCCGCTCTGCTATCTACATCACCCGATCATGTTATATTTTTCCAGCGTCTTCGTCTCACTACAAGCTTTCCGGAAATATATCATAATAAGATAACGGTGTTATGTTGTAAAAGTTGTGGCCGATTTAAGATTCAACAGTGGTACGGGCGTAACGATAACCGCGCGGGCAAAACGACGACCCTTGGCATCAAAGTACTCTCCGTTGTATGATCTGCATCACCCAATGATGTAATAATTTTCCTTGGCCTTCGTCTCATTACAAGCATTCCTGAAACGTATTACAATAAGAAAACGGAGTTACGTTTACAAAAGTTATGCCCGATTTAAGATTTACCAACTGCACTGGCACAATGGCCACCAAGGTCTCCAAGTTGTCTTCCGCTTGTTATCTACATCACCCAATAATTTTACAATTTCCTAGGGCCTTCATCTCATTGCAAGCTTTTCGGAAAAATATCATAATAAGAAAACAGAGTAACGTAGCAAAAGTTCTGGACGATTTATGATTTAATGACCGTGCGAGCATGATGAAGAACTTAGGCCTCCAAGTAGTCTTCTGTTATGCTCTCTACATGACCCAATGATGTAATAGTTTCCTAGGGCCTTCATCTCATTACAAGCTTTCCGAAAACATATCATATTAAGAAAACGGAGTCACGTAGCAAAAGTTATGGCCGATTTGAGATTTAACGGCCGCGCGGGCATAACGACGACCTTAGGTCTCCAACTAGTATTCCGCTATGCTATCTACAGCATACAATGATGAAATAATTCTCAAGGGCCTCCATCTTATTACAAGATTTCTCGAAGCATATTATAGTAAGAAATTGGAGTTATGCAGCAAAAGTTATGGCCGATTCAAAATCTAACGACCGCACGGGCGTAACGATGCCCCGAGGTTGCCAACTAGTCTTTCGCAATGCTATCTATTTCATCCAATCATGTAATCACTTTCCTGGGCCTTCATCTCATTACAAGCTTTCTAGTAACATATCACAATAGGAAAACGGAGTTACGTAGTGAAAGTTAAAGCCGATTTAAGATTTAACGACCTCGCGGGCATAACGACGACCCTAGTTCTCCATGTAGCCTTTTGCCATGCTATCTACATCACCCAATGGTGGAATAATTTTCCAAGGCCTTCATCTAATTATAAACTTTCTGGAAACATATTAGAATAAGAAAAAGGAGTTACGAAGTAAAAGTTATGGCCGATTTAAGATTCAACGGTGGCACAGGCGTAATGATAACCGCGCGGGCAAAACGACGGCCCTAGGTGTCAAAATAGTCGTCCACTATACGATCTACATCACCCAATGATGTAATAATTTTCCGGGGCCTTCGTCTCATTACAAGCATTCCAGAAACATATTACAATAAGAAAACAGAGTTACGTATACAAAAGTCATGGCCGATTTGAGATTTACCAACCGTGCGGGTACAACGGCCACCCTAAGTCTCTGAGTTGTCTTCTGCTTGCTATCTGCATCACCCAATGATTTAACAATTTCCTAGGGCCTTCGTCTCATTACAAGCCTTCCAGAAACATATCATAATAAGAAAACGGAGTAACGTAGCAAAAGTTCTGGATGATTTAAGATTTAAAGACCGCGCGAGCATGACGAATAACTTAGGTCTCCAGGTTATCTTCCATTATGCTCTCGACATGACCCAATGATGTCATGGTTTCCTAGGGCCTTCATCTCATTACAAGCTTTCCGGTGACATATCATATTAACAAAACGGAGTTACGTAGCTAAAGTTAAGGCCGATTTGAGATTTAACGGCTACGCGGGCATAACGACGACCTTTGGTCTCCAAGTTGTATTCCACTATGCTATCTGTATCATCCAATCTTGTAATCATTTTCTTGAGCATTCATCTCATTACAAGCTTTCCGGTGACATATTACAACAAGAAAACGGAGTTACTAGTGAAAGTTATAGCCAATTTAAAATTTAATGATCGCGCAGGCATAATGACGACCCTAGGTCTCCAAGTAGACTTCCGCTATGCTATCTACCACACCCGATGATGTAATAATTTTCCAGCACCTTCCTCTCGTTAGAAGCTTTTCGGAAACATATCATATAAGATAACAGAGTTAAGTTGTAAAAGTCGTGGCCGATTTATGATTCAACTATGGCGCAGGCGTAACGATAACTGCACGGGCAAAACGACCACCCTAGCTATCGAAGTAGCCTTCCGCTATACGATCTACATCCCCCAATGATGTAATAATTTTCCAGGGCCTTCGTCTCACTACAAGAATTCCAAAAACATATTACAATAAGAAAACGGAGTTACGAATGCAAAAGTTATGGCCGATTTAAGATTACCAACCACGCGGGCACAACGGCAAGCCAAGGTCTCCAAGTTTTCTTCCGCCTGCTATCTACATCACCCAATGATTTAACCATTTCCTAGGGCCTTCGTCTCATTACAAGCCTTCCAGAAACATATCATAATAAGAAAACGGAGTAACGTAGCAAAAGTTCTGGCCGTTTTAAGATTTAAAGACCGCGCGAGCGTGACGAATAACTTAGGTCTCCAAGTTATCTTCCATTATACTCTTGACATGACCCAATGATGTAACGCTTTCCTAGGGCCTTCGTCTAATTACAAGCTTTCCGGTGACATATCATATTAAGAAAAAAGAGTTACATAGCAAAAGTTAAGGCCGATTTGAGATTTAACGGCTGCGCGGGCTTAACGACGACCTTCGGTCTCCAAGTTGTATTCCGCTATACTATCTGTGTCATCCAATCATGTAATCATTTTCTTGGGTGTTCGTCTCATTACAAGCTTTCCGGTGACATTACAATAAGAAAACGGAGTTACATTGTGAAAGTTGTAGCCAATTTAAAATTTAAAAACCGCGCGGGCATAACGACGACCCTTGGTCTCCAAGTAGACTTCCGCTATGCTATCTACCATACCCGATGATGTAATAATTGTCCAGCGCCTTCGTCTCCTTCCAAGCTTTACGGAAACATATTATAATAAGATAACGGAGTTATGTTGTAAAGGTCGTGGCCGATTTATGATTCAACTGTGGCGCGGGCGTAACGATAACCGCGCGGGCAAAACGACCACCCTAGCTATCGAAGTAGCCTTCCGCTGTATGATCTACATCACCCAATGATGTAATAATTTTCCATGGCCTTCGTCTCATTACAAGCATTCTAGAAATATATTATAATAAGAAAACAGAGTTACGAAAGCAAAAGTTACGGCCGATTTAAGATTTACCAACCACGCGGGCACAACAGCAAGCCAAGGTCTCCAAGTTATCTTCTGCCTGCTATCTACATCATCCAATGATTTAACAATTTCCTAGGGCCTTCGTCTCATTACAATCCTTCCGAAAACATATCATTATAAGAAAACGGAGTAACGTAGCAAAAGTTCTGGCCGATTTAAGATTTAACGACCGTGCGAGCATGACGAGGAACTTAGGTCACCAAGTAGTCTTCTGTTATCCTCTTGACATGACCCAATGATGTAACAGTTCCCTAGAGCCTTCATCTCATTTTGAGTTTTTTGGTGACATATCATATTAAGAAAACAGAGTTACGTAGCAAAAGTTATGGCTAATTTGAGATTTAACGGCCGCGCGGGCATAACGACGACATTAGGTCTCCAACTAGCATTCCGCTATGCTATCTACATCGTACAATGGTGAAATAATTCTCAAGCGCCTCCATCTTGTTAGAAGCTTTCTAGAAATATATTATAGTAAGAAAACGGAGTTACATAGCAAAAGTTATGGCCGTTTGAAAATTTAACGACCGCGCGGGCATAACGACGCCCCTAGGTCGCCAACTATTCTTTCGCTATGCAATCTATATCATCCAATCATGTAATCACTTTCCTAGCTCTTCGTCTCATTACAAGCTTTCCAGTGACATATTACAATAAGAAAACGGGTTACGTAGCGAAAGTTATAGCCGATTTAAGATTTAACGACCGCGCGAGTATAACAACGGCCCTAGTTCTCCAAGTGCCCTTCTGCTATGCTATCTACATCACCCAATGATGGAATAGTCTTCTAGGGCCTTCGTCTAATTGCAAGCTTTCCGGAACATATCATAATAACAAAACGGAGTTACGAAGTAAAGGTTATGGCCGATTTAAGATTCAACAGTGGCACAGGCATAGCGATAACCGTGCGGGCAAAACGACGACCCTAGGAGTCGAAGCAGTCTTCCGCTATACGATCTACAGCACCCAATGATGTAATAATTTTCTAGGGCCTTCGTCTTATTACAAGCATTCCAGAAACATATTACATTAAGAAAACAGAGTTACGTATTCAAAAGTTATGGCCGATTTGAGATTTACCAACCACGCGGGCACAACGGCCACCCTAGGTCTCCAAGTTGTCTTCCGTTTGCTATCTACATCATCCAATGATTTAACAATTTCCGAGGGCCTTCGTCTTATTACAAGCCTTCTGGAAACATATCATAATAAGAAAACGGAGTAACGTAGCAAAAGTTCTGGCCGATTTAGGATTTAACGATTGCGCGAGCATGGCGAATAACTTAGGTCTCCTAGTACTCTTCCATTATGCTCTCGATATGACCCAATGATGTAACGGTTTCCTAGGACCTTCGTCTGATTACAAGCTTTCTGGTGACATATCATATTAAGAAAACGGAGTTACGGAGAAAAATTTATGGCCGATTTGAGATTTAACAGCCGTACGGTCATAACGACGGCCTTAGGTCTCCAAGTTGCATTCCACTATGCTATCTGTGTCATCTAATCATGTAATCATTTTCTCGGGCCTTCGTCTCATTACAAGCTTTCCGGTGACATATTACAGTAAGAAAACAGAGTTACGTAACAAAAGTTATAGCCAATTTAAGATTTAACGACCGCACGGGTATAACGACGATCCTCAGTCTCTAAGTAGACTTCCGCTATGCTATCTACATCACCAGATGATGTAATAATTTTTCAGTGCCTTCGTCTCATTACAAACTTTCCAGAAACATATCATATTAAGATAACAGAGTTACGTTGTAAAAGTTGTGGCCCATTTAAGAGTCAACAGTGCCGCGGGCATTATGATAACCGTGCGGGCAAAACGACGACCCTAGGTGTCGAAGTAGTCTTCCGCTGTAGGATCAAGATCACCCAATGATGTAATAATTTTCTAGGGCGTTTGTCTCATTACAAGCATTCAAGAAATATATTACAATAAGAAAATGGAGTTACGTATATAAATGTTATTTCCGATTTAAGATTTACCGACCGCGTGGGCACAACGGCTACCCTAGGTCTCCAAGTTGTCTTTCACTTGCTATCTATGTCACCCAATGATTTTACAATTTCCTAGGGCCTTCGTCTCATTACAAGCTTTCCGGAAACATATCATAATAAGAAAACGGAGTAACGTAGCAAAAGTTCTGGCCGATTTAAGATTTAACGACCGCGCGAGCATGTCAAAGAACTTATGTCTCCAAGTAGTCTTCCGTTATGCTATCTACATAACCTAATGTTGTAACCGTTTTCTTGGGCCTTCATCTCATTACAAGCTTTCCGAAAACATATCATATTAAGAAAATGGAGTTACGTTGCAAAAGTATCGTTGATTTGAGATTTAATGGCCGCGCGGGCATAACAACGACCTTAGGTCTCCAACCAGTATTCCGCAATGCTATCTATATCGTACAAATTGTGAAATAATTATTAAGGGCCTCTATCTTATTTCAAGCTTTCTAGAAACATATTATTGTAAGAAAATTGAGTTACGTAGCACAAGTTATGGCCGATTCAAAGAAAAACGACCGCGCGGGCATAACGACGCCCCTAGGTCGCCAACGAGTCTTTCGCTATGCTATTTGTATCATCCAATCATGTAGTCACTTCCCTGGGCCTTCGTCTCATTACAAGCTTTCCGGTGACATATTACAATAAGAAAACGGAGTTACGTAGCGAATGTTATAGCCAATTTAAGATTTAACAACCGCGTGGGTATAACAACGACCCTAGGTCTCCAAGTAACTTTCTGCTATGCTATCTACATCACCGGATGGTGGAATAATTTGCCAGCACCTTCATCTCATTATAAGCTTTCTGGAAACATATCATAACAAGATAACGGAGTTACGTTGTAAAAGTTGTGGCCAATTTAAGAGCCAACAGTAGCGCGGGCATAACGATAACCACGCGAATAAAATGACGACCCTAGGTGTCGATGTAGTCTACCGCTATACGATCTACATCTCCCAATGATGTAATAATTTTCTAAGGCCTTCGTCTCATTACAAGCATTTAAGAAACATATTACAATAAGAAAACGGAGTTACGTATACAAAAGTTATGGACGATTTGAGATTTACTAACCACACGGGCACAACGGCCACCCTAGGTCTCCAAGTTATCTTCTGCTCGCTATCTACATCGCCCAATGATTTAACAATTTCCTAGGGCCTTCGTCTCATTACAAGCTTTCCGAAAACATATCATAAAAGTAAACGGAGTAACGTAGCAAACGTTCTGGATGATTTATGATTTAACGACTGTGCAAGCATGATGAAGAACTTAGGTCTCCAAGTAGTCTTCTGTTATGCTCTCTACATGACCCAATAATGCAATAGTTTCCTAGGGCCTTCATTTCATTACAGGCTTTCTGAAAACATATCATATTAAGAAAACGGAGTCACGTAGCAAAAGTTATGGCCGATTTGAGATTTAACGGCCGCGCGGGCATAACGACGACCTTTGGTCTCCAACTAGTATTCCGCTATGCTATCTACATCATACAATGATGAAATAATTCTCAAGGGCCTCCATCTTATTACAAGATTTCTAGAAACATATTATAGTAAGAAATTGGACTTACGCAGCAAAAGTTATGGCCGATTCAAAATTTAACGACCGCGCGGGCGTAACGATGCCCCTAGGTCGCCAGCTAGTCTTTCGCAATGCTATCTGTTTCATCCAATCATGTAATCACTTTCCTGGGCCTTCATCTCATTATAAGCTTTCCAGTAACATATCATAATAGGAAAATGGAGTTACGTAGTGAAAGTTATAGCCGATTTAAGATTTAACGACCGCGCGGGCATAACGACGACCCTAGTTCTCCATGTAGCCTTCTGCTATGCTATCTACATCACCCGATGGTGGAATAATTTTCCAGGGCCTTCGTCTAATTATAAGCTTTCCGAAAACATATCCGAATAAGAAAACGGATTTATGAAGTAAAAGTTACGGCTGATTTACGATAACCGTGCGGGCAAAACGACGGCCCTAGGTGTCGAAGTAGTCTTCCGCTATACGATCTACATCACCCAATGATGTAATAATTTTTCGGGGCCTTCGTGTCATTACAAGCATGGCCGATTTGAGATTTACAATAAGAAAATGGAGTTACGTATACAAAAGCATGGCCGATTTGAGATTTACCAACTGTGCGGGCACAGCGGCCACCCTACGTCTCCAAGTTGTCTTCCGCTTGCTATCTGCATCACCCAATGATTTAACAATTTCCTAGCGCCTTCGTCTCTTTACAAGCCTTCTGGAAACATATCATAATAAGAAAACGGAATAACGTAGCCAAAGTTCTGGCCGATTTAAGATTTAAAGACCGCGCGAGCATAACGAATAACTTAGGTCTCCAAGTTATCTTCCATTATGCTCTCGATATGACCCAATGATGTAACGGTTTCCTCAAGCCTTCGTCTCATTACAAGCTTTCTGGTGACGTATCATATTAAGAAAACGGAGCTACATAGCAAAAGTTAAAGCCGATTTGAGATTTAACGGCTGCGCGAGCATAACGACGACCTTAGGTCTCCAAGTTGTATTTCGCTGTACTATCTGTATTAACCAATCATGTAATCATTTTCATGGGCGTTCGTCTCATAACAAGTTTTCCGGTGACATATTACAACAAGAAAACAGAGTTACATTGTGAAAGTTATAGCCAATTTAAAATTTAATCACCGTGCGAGCATAACGACGACCCTAGGTCTCCAAGTAGACTTCCGCTATGCTATCTACCACACCCGATGTTGTAATAATTTTCCAGTACCTTCGTCTCATTTCAAGCTTTTCGGAAACATATCATAATAAGATAACGGAGTTACGTTGTAAAATTCGTGGCCGATTTATGATTCAACAGTGGTGCGGGCGTAACGATAACCGCACGGGCAAAATGACCACCCTAGGTGTCGAAGTAGCCTTCTGCTGTACAATTTACATCACCCAATGATGTAATAATTTTCCAGGCCCTTCGTCTCATTACAAGCATTCTAGAAACATATTACAACAAGAAAATGGAGTTACGTATGCAAAAGTTATGCCCGATTTAAGATTTACCAACCACGCGGGCACAACGGCAAGCCTAGGTCTCCAAGTTACTTTCTGCATGCTATCTACATCACACAATGATTTAACAATTTTCTAGCACCTTCGTCTCATTACAAGCTTTCAGAAACATATCATAATAAGAAAACGAAGTAACATAGCAAAAGTTCAGGCCGATTTAAGATTTAACGACCGCGCGAGAATGACGAAGAACTTAGGTCTCTAATTAGTCTTCTGTTATGCTCTCTGCATGACCCAATGATGTAATAGTTTCCTAGGGCCTTCATCTCATTACAAGCTTTCCGAAAACATATCATATTAAGAAAATGGAGTTACTAGCAAAAGTTATTGCCGATTTGAGATTTAGCAGCCGCGCGGGCATAACGACGACCTTAGGTCTCGAACTAGTATTCCGCTATGCTTTCTACATTGTACAATGACAAAATAATTATCAAGGACCTCCATCTTATTACAAGCTTTCTAGAAACATATTATAGTAAGAAATCGGAGTTATGTAGCAAAAGTTATGGCCGATTCAAAATCTAATGACCGCGCGGGCGTAACGAAGCCCCTTGGTCGCCAATTAGTCTTTCGCCATGCTATCTATATCATCCAATCATGTAATCACTCTCACGGGCCTTCTTCTCATTACAAGCTTTTCGGTAACATATTACAATAAGAAAACGGGGTTACATAGCGAAAGTTATAGCCGATTTAAGATTTAACGACCGCATGGGCATAACAACGACCCTAGCTCTCCAAGTAGCCTTCTGCTATGCTATCTTCATCGCCCGATGATGGAATAATTTTCCAGGGCCTTCGGCTAATCACAAGCTTTCTGGAAACATATTATGATAAGAAAACGGAGTTACGAAGTAAAAGTTATGACCGATTTAAGATTCAACAGTGGCACAGGCATAACGATAACCGCCCGGGCAAAACGACGGCCCTAGGTGTCGAAGTCGTCTTCCGCTATACGATCTACATCACCCAGTGTTGTAATAATTTTCCACGGCCTTCATCTCATTACAAGCATTCCAAAAATATATTACAATAAGAAAACGGAGTTACGTATACAAAAGTTATGGCCAATTTGAGATTTACCAACCGCGCGGGTACAACGGCGACCCTAGGTCTCCAAGTTGTCTTCCGCTTGCTATCTATATCACCCAATGATTTAACAATTTTCTAGGGCCTTCGTCTCATTACAAGCCTTCCGGAAACATATCATAATAAGAAAACGAAGCAATGAAGCAAAGGTTCTGGCTAATTTAAGATTTAACGACCGCGCGAGCATAACGATAACCTTAGGTCTCCAAGTTGTACTCCGCTATGCTATCGGTATCATCCAATTATGTAATCATTTTCTTGGGCCTTCGTCTCATTACAAGTTTTTCGGTGACGTATTGCAAAAAGAAAATGGAGTTACGTAGCGAAATTTATAGCCAATTTAAGATTTAACGACCGCGCGGGCATAACGACGGCCATAGGTCACCAAGTAGACTTCCACTATGCTATCTACATCACCCGATGATGTAATAATTTTCCAGCACCTTCCTCTCGTTACAAGCTTTTCGAACACATATCATAATAAGAACACGGAATTTCATTGTAAAAGTTATGGCCGATTGAAGATTCAATAGTGGCAGGCGTGATGATAGCCACGCGGGAAAAACGACGACCCTAGGTGTCGAAGTAGTCTTCCGCTTTACGATCGACATCACCCAAAGATGTAATAATTTTTCAGGGCCTTCATCTCATTACAAGCGTTCCAGAAACATATTACAATACGAAAACGGAGTTACGTATACAAAAGTTATAGCCGATTCAAGATTTACCAACCGCGCAGGGACAACGGTAACCCTAGGTCTCCAAGTTATCTTCCGCTTACTATCTACATCACCCAATGATTTAACAATTTCTTAGGCCCTTCGTCTCATTACAAGCTTTCCGGTAACATATCCTGATAAGAAAACGAAGTAACGTAGCAAAAGTTCTGACCGACTTAAGATTTAAAAGCCGCGCGAGCACGACGAAGAACTTAGGTCTCCAAGTAGTCTTCTGTTGTGCTCTCTACATGACCCAATGATGTAACGGTTTCCTAGGGCCTTCATCTCATTACACGCTTTTCGGAAACATATCATATTAAGAAAACAGAGTTTTCGTAGCAAAAGTTATGGTCGATTTGAGATTTAACGGCCGCGTGGGCATAACGATGACCTTAGGTCACCAAGTAGTATTCCGCTATGCTATCTACATTGTACAAGGACAAAATAATTCTTAAAGGCCTTCATCTTATTACAAGCTTTCTAGAAACATATTATAGTAAGAAAATGGAGTTACGTTGCAAACGTTATGGCCGATTCAAACTTTAACGATCACGTGGGCATAACGATGCCCGTAGGTAGCCAACCAGTCTTTCGCTATGCTATCTGTATTATCCAATCATGTGATCACTTTCCTGGCCTTCGTCTCGTTTCAAGCTTTGCGGTAACATATTACAAGAAGAAAACGGAGTTACGCAGCGAAAGTTCTGGCCGATTTAGGATTTTAACGACCGCGCAAGCATGATGAAGAATTTAGGTCTCCAAGTAGTCTTCCGTTTTGCTCTCGATATGACCCAATGATGTAGCAGTTTCCTAGGGCCTTCGTCTCATTACATGCTTTGCGGTGACATAGCATATTAAGAAAACGGAGCTACGTAGCAAAAGTTATGGCCGATTAGAGATTTAATGGCTGCGTGGGCATAATGACAACCTTAGGTCTCCAAGTTGTACTCCGCTATACTATTTATATCGTCCAAAAGTTATGGCCGATTCAAAATCTAATGACCGCGCGGGCGTAACGAAGCCCCTTGGTCGCCAATTAGTCTTTCGCCATGCTATCTATATCATCCAATCATGTAATCACTCTCACGGGCCTTCTTCTCATTACAAGCTTTTCGGTAACATATTACAATAAGAAAACGGGGTTACATAGCGAAAGTTATAGCCGATTTAAGATTTAACGACCGCATGGGCATAACAACAACCCTAGCTCTCCAAGTAGCCTTCTGCTATGCTATCTTCATCGCCCGATGATGAAATAATTTTCCAGGGCCTTCGGCTAATTACAAGCTTTCTGGAAACATATTATAATAAGAAAACGGAGTTACGAAGTAAAAGTTATGGCCGATTTAAGATTCAACAGTGGCACAGGCGTAACGATAACCGCCCGGGCAAAACGACGGCCCTAGGTGTCGAAGTCATCATTCCTCTATACAATCTACATCATCCAATGATGTAATAATTTTCCATGGCCTTCGCCTCATTACAAGCATTCCAAAAAAATATTACAATAAGAAAACGGAGTTACGTAAACAAAAGTTATGGTCGATTTGAGCTTTACCAACCGCACAGGCACAACGGCCACCCTTGGTCTCCAAGTTGTCTTCCGCTTGCTATCTACATCACCCAATTATTTAACAATTTCCTAGGGCCTTCGTCTCATTACAAGCCTTCCGAAAACATATCATAATAAGAAAACGGAGTAACGAAGCAAAAGTTCTGGCCGATTTAAGATTTTAACGACCGCGTGAGCATAACGATAACCTTAGGTCTCCAAGTTGTACTCCACTATGCTATCTGTATCATCCAATCATGTAATCATTTTCTTGGGCCTTTGTCTCATTACAAGCTTTCCGGTGGCGTATTACAAAAAGAAAACGGAGTTACGTAGCGAAAGTTATAGCCAATTTATGATTTAACGACCGCGCGGGCATAACGACGGCCCTAGGTCTCCAAGTAGACTTCCGCTATGCTATCTACATCACCCGATGATGTAATAATTTTCCAGCACCTTCGTCTCATTACAAGCTTTCCAAAAACATATCATAATAAGAACATGGAATTTCATTGTAAAAGTTATGGCCGATTGAAAACTCAACAGTGGCGCGGGGATGACGATAGCCACGCGGGAAAAACGACGACCCTAGGCGTTGAAGTAGTATTCCGCTTTACGATCGACATCACCCAACGATATAATAATTTTCCAGGGCCTTCGTCTCATTACAAGCATTCCAGAAACATATTACAATACGAAAACGGAGTTGCGTATACAAAAGTTATGGTCGATTTAAGATTTACCAACCGCGCAGGCACAACGGTAACCCTAGGTCTCCAAGTTATCTTCCGCTTATTATCTACATCACCCAATCATTTAATAATTTCCTAGGGCCTTCGTCTCATTACAAGCTTTCCGAAAACATATCCTGATAAGAAAACGAAATAACGTAGCAAAAGTTCCGGTCGATTTAAGATTTAATGACCGTGCGACATGAAGAAGAACTTAGGTCTCCAAGTAGTCTTCTGTTATGCTCTCTACATGACCCAATGATGTAACGTTTTTCTATGGCCTTCGTCTTATTGCAAGATTTCCAGAAACATATCATATTAAGAAAACAGAGTTACGTAGCAAAAGTTATGGCCGATTTGAGATTTAACGGCCGTGCGGGCGTAACGACAAGCTTAGGTCTCCAAGTAGTATTCCGCAATGCTATCTGCATCGTACAAGGACGATATAATTCTTAAAGGCTTTCGTCTTATTACAGGCTTTCTAGAAACATATTATAGTATGAAAACGGAGTTACGTTGCAAAAGTTATGGCCGATTCAAACTTTAACGACCGCGCGGGCATAACGACGCCCCTAGATAGCCAACTAGTCTTTCACTATGCTATCTGTATTATCCGATCATGTAATCACTTTCCTGGGCCTTCGTCTCGTTACAAGCTTTGCGTAGCGAAAGTTCTGGCCAATTTAGGATTTAACGACCGCGCAAGCATGATGAAGAATTTAGGCCTCCAAGTAGTCTTCCGTTTTGCTCTCGATATGACCCAATGATGTAACGGTTTCCTAGGGCCTTCGTCTCATTACATACTTTCCGGTGATATAGCATATTTAGAAAACGGAGTTACGTAGCAAAAGTTATAGCCGATTTGAGATTTAATGGCTGCGCGGGCATAACGACAACCTAAGGTCTCCAAGTTGTACTCCGCTATGCTATCGTATCATCCAATCATGTAATCATTTTCCTGGGCCTTCGTG
>QLOD02148533.1:0-15826 GCA_003260245.2 Sideroxylon spinosum | reverse complement strand
TCCAACCCCATTTATTTTATTTTATTTTATTTTATTTTATTTTTCTTACTTAGAATCTCAAACTTGTTTGGTCCCATTCCAAATCTAACTCGATTAAGCACTTTGAAAAATCATTTAAATACCTAATTTGAAACTAAAAATAAAAAAATTAATAATACTACATTGTAAAATTTGTATAAATACTCAAAAAAAATTCATTGTAACAACAACTTACAAAAAATACTATACTTGGAATTCATCACTTAAGTACAAATTTTTACATCTTTAAGTTTTGTAAACTAATCGATAAATTAATCTAATTATCTTAAATGTTAGGAAAATTATACCAAATAAGTTAAACAGATATATATATATAACAAACAAATTATTGGTATCAGATTTCAAATTTATTTCAAATTTAAACAAGATGAACATGTTTTGAAACTCATTAAGCTTTCAAATCAATATGAAATTTGATATTATATTATATTATATTATATGGGTACTTGATGGGTACTCTATAGGTGCCAGGTATCCTATAAATACAAACGAGTATTGGCATAAACGGACCTATGTTGGACCTATCAGGGCAACTGGCTCATTGATTAATTTTGCTTTTTTTTTTTCTTACAAATTATACTGTTTTTTCCTATGTTTTTGCCTCATCGTATTTTTTCTTTTACTCCTATTTATTTTAAAATGTAATTTTGTCCCCATTAATTATAAAATCCTGGCTCTGCCCCTAGGTGCCCGAGCAAATCTCAAGCTCGTACGAATATTAAATTTTAATCATAAACCCGTTTTAATCTCCCAATAAATTTCTAAAAGGTTTAGTCAGGTCGCGTGTACCCATTCCTTTGACATTCTTAATTCAGATCTAGTCTGAAAGTAAGTTCAAAGGGTAAAATAGCCATATTACAATCCAATAAAGTGATTAAGAGAGATCTTTAATCACATGGTAGTTGCTTTTTTTTTATTTTTTTTAATTTGTTGGATCGAATACTGACTGCAATGAAATGACTATGCCATCACTTAAATTGTGGAATATATTTTCCAACCTAATGTGGAATTAGCTATTCCTTAGGATAGTTTCTAACTTAATTTTTTGATACCAAACATAAGAATAAGTTAAAATGAGAATGGATTCCATTCCCATTCTAGCCTACTCTCATGTTTGGTATCAAAAAACTAAATTTGAATGCTATTCTATGGGAATAGTCATTCCCATATGAGGTGAGAAAAGGCATTCCACACTTCAAGTGATGGAATAGCCATTCCATTACAATCAAAATTTGATCTAAAAATTGAAAAAATAAAAATAATAAACAAGCAACTACTTTGTAATAAAAAATTTCTCCCAATTACTCCATTGGGTTGTAAAATTATAATTTTACCCCTCGACCTTATTTCGAACAAATTCGGACTAGGGCTGTAAAACGACTATTTTACCCCCAGTTTTTTTTCAAATTCGCATTTCAAGTTTTTAAAAGACTAATAAAAATATTCATTCATATTACTTAATAATTAAATAAATTTTAATCTGATCCAAACTTGGATTGTAAAATGACCATTTTACCCTTGAGTTCGTTTTTTGCCCAAATTTGTATTTCTGGGCTTCCAAAAAGTTTAAAAATATTTATCAATGTATTTCTTAATAGCAAATAAAATTTTATCTAAATTCAAACTAAAATTGTAAAATTACGATTTTACCCTTGGGCCTTTTTTTTTTGTTGAAATTTACATTTTAAGCTGCTCAAAAGGTTAAAAACATATCATTAACATATTTCTTAATAGTTAAACAAATTTTAGCCCGATTTGAATTTGAACTATAAAACGACTATTTTGCCCATGGGCCTTTTTCTGTTCAAATTCGTATTTTAGTTATTCCATAAGATTAAAAAATATTTACTGACATATTTTTTAATAATGAAAAAAGTTTTGACCCAATTCAAACTAAAATCATTAAATGACAGTTTTACCCCTAGATCATTTTTTTACTCAGATTCACGATTCGAAAATAAAGTTTATTTTTATAGTTTTTAAAAAATTAATATTAGTATTATTATATTTTATTTTATTTCATTATATTTAAAATATACAATTAAATTATGAAAATTTAAGTGTCTATTCTATTCCTATTAATTTCATGTGGGCAACCAAAGAAAGGAATACAATGAATATTCCACTCCATTCTCACTTATATTCCATTCACACCTCTTATTCCATTCCATTCCCTTTCGTTTCCATGTACCAAACATAGCCTTAGTAATTGAGTGGGAAAGGGGAATTCATTTTTATTTTAAAATATTCTCTTGTTTAGTATTAAACAATAAGATTGGAGTGCTATTTTTATCCCCACATTAACTAAAAAGTCATGTCTTGACAAAGTGATAGAATAGTCATTGTCACCATAAAAAGTCCTAATGTTTGAAACACTTTTTTTGACTACTTTACCCCTATTTTTTCTAATTTAATTCAACTCTGTCCCTTTATTATTCTAATTCAACTCCATAACCCAACTCCATAAGAATCCTTCATTATGGTGTTCTAATTCAACTCTGTAACCTAACTCTATTAGAATTTTTCATGATGTTGCTATGTACAAAATTTATATATAGATACCAAGTCCTTTTTTTCTTCAAATTTGTTTGAGATTTTTTATTATAATAATTTTCTCTTCGATTTTGTGATTTTCTTAATACAGCAATTTTTTTTTCGACTTATCTTTTAATTGATTCATTAAAATATATAGGATTTGGCTTTATTAATTTTATTCTATCTTTTATTGTGCTTGTTAAAATATATAAGGTTTTATTTTTCAAAATTTCATTCTACTTTTTGCGTGATTGTTAAAGTTAATTTTTAAATTTTATTATATTTTCATTATTAATAAAATTTTAATTTTTTATGAATTACAGGAAAGCTTACTCTTTATTAAATTTTTCAATTTGTTCATTCAAAAATAAAAAGTTTGACTTTTTTAATTTCTATTGTATTTTTAATGTGATTGTTAACATAATTTTCTTAGATTTTATTATATTTTTTAATGTTACTAAAATTTAAAATTTTTATGGATTAAATTTCAGCATAAGTCTCTTTTTATGGTTACTTTTCAATTTGTCAAATGTTCTTCTCAGATTTATTACTATATTTGTTTTTATTAGATGATATTCAGTTAAATTAAAATTATTTTTGTTAGGGTATTTTTTTGGCATATTTTTAAATCCGTCCTTTCAAATATATAAGATTTATATATTATTAGTAAAATTTTAATTTCTTTATGTACCATATCATAAGAAAAGTCTCATATTTGACTTATTTTTCAATTTGTTCATTCAAATATAATAAATATAATTTTCAAAATTTGTTCTATTTTTATGTAACGTGATTTTCAATGTAACTTTTCATATTTTATTAAAATTTTCATTGTTCTGAAATTTTTTTATTTTTTGTGTACTAAATATTGAAACTCTATTTAAATTCTATTTTAATTTGTAATTATCTAATAAAATTCTATCTAATTAGGAACTATAGTTAATCTAATTATATTTTATAAATGTATTGTGTATTTTATGTAACTTACAATTTTTATCCTTATCCCTTTTATAATCTATATTGATTATTGTGTTAATTTTTAAATCAATATATTAACATTAAATATTAAAATTTAATTTACATAAAAATTAAATACTACGTTATAATTTTATGATCTGATTAAAATTATAATTTCACAAAATATAATTTTATGAATTTATTTCAAATTTTAGTTATACATTTTAAATAGCTAGAATGCATTATTGTTAGGTCCCGGATTCCATAACCCGAGTATGCGAATAAAAGAGCACATAATATCTATTTAGCCATTCTACTTGTCATACACCAGGGCCATATACACACGTTATGGAACAATAAGCATAAAAATAAATGAATTTAAACATTAAATTCAAATCAATTCCTTAATAAAATTATTAATAGTCACCTCACATACAGAGATTTATTACAACTAACTAAAATAATTTTCTAAAAAAAACTCTAATTTAATTAAATAAAAATAAATATAATTTTTAATTCCTATATTAGAAAGGTCCAACATGCGACTTAAAATTCATTACCCGCATCACAAGCTGTAAGGGAATGAGCACTAATACGATATGTGCTCGGAACTCTAATAATAATATAAATGCAATAATGCCCTAGAATACTACTAAATGAAACATCTCTAAACAAATAACAATCTCTAATAAGAAATTTAAATTTATTTATTTAATTGTGTATTAACGCCATATAACACATCAAAAGAAAATAATTTGCTTTTTAGGTATTGTTGCATGGTTGTCCCGTAGAAACAGGACCTAACCAAGATACACCATTCTTGGGTGTTTACTTAGTTGTCCCGTGGAAACAGGACCCAGCGTATATAAACCATCCTTCGGTTTCTGCTTCCTAGGCCGAAGTCATAGAAATATAATATGCCACCCTTAGGTATCTTCTCATTTGTAGGTTACTAGCCTACTAGACTCGATTACCACTCCCACGCGGGTTTCAGGACTTTCAACCCTTTGATACATATACCTGATATTTTTAGTACCTTTCAACCCAAACAAATCATAACATCAAATTTTGCTTACATTTATAACTAAATAACCCCTCCCCCTTTTATTATTGTTTATATTTCATGAAATTTCCTTTTAACTTCTAGTTACTGTTCATTTTCAAAATTTTCAAACAGCTAATGGACAAATGTTCAGTAAATACAATTAAAATGGGCATGCTACTCATCGCATTGCAAGAGATAAATAAACAAATTGTCAAAACAAACCAATGCAAGTCGCTTTTAATCATCAACAAAGGACATTCTAACAAGCATAATGAAGAATATTAAATATATATGTTAAATATAATATTAAATATATAATAGATAAACTTTTAATCATCACAAAGGATGTTCCAACAAACCAATAGTACATCAATTAAAGTTTTTTTTTATTTTTTTTTTTGTCCATTTATGCACATATATATACATCAAACTAGATGATTTGTTTTTCTCATTTTGTACACTAACTATGTAGATTACTTTCTATATATAGCTATATATATATATATATATATAATTTTAGAGGTTCATCCCCTTGCCTTTGATTCAGTAGAGGAATTTTTTTCTAGTTCTTTTTCCTCTCTCTCTCTCTCTCTCTCTCTCTCTTTCTCTCTCTCTACGGTTTAGCATGAACCCACTCACACTGTAGGTATATGTAGGTGGTTGTGTGCAACCGTATAGAGGTTGGGTGTTAATAATGACGACAGTTAGGTTTTTAATAAAATAAAAAAATGTCAATTCACCCCCAATAATTATTTTATTTACCAAACTTACCTTAACATATAAATATATATATATATATATATATATTACTCAATCCTTTAAAATGCTAAACAAAAATTACCAAAAAGAAATATAAGGTTTAAATTTATTAAATTTAAATCAATATATAGTGTCATCAAATAAAATAATTGGTAAAAAAAATGGATTAAAATAAATTCAGGCTATTACATCTTATCCTCCTCACAAAAATTTCATCCTCGAAACTTAGGAGTTAAATAAAAAAAATAAATAATCAAGGGAACAACTCATGATACCTACTCTATATCTCTGACTCTCGTTCCCATGTTGACTCCTTAACTCCATGATGCTTCCACAACACCTTAACTAAAGAAATAGTTTTCCCTTGAAGCACTTGCTTACGAGAATCTAAACTTTTCACTAGTTTCACCTTATAAGTAACATATGAGTCCATCTTAAGCTCTGTCCAATCCAACACATGCAAAGGGTCTGGGTAATACTTCCAGAGCGTGGACACATGAAAGACCTCATGCACTTCCGAAAGCTGTGGTGGCAAAGCAAGACGATATGACACATCTCCAACCCTAGCCAAAACCTCAAATGACACGGTATACCTTTAGGGCAACTTCCCCCTAGACCCAAAACGAAATTGATCCTTCTATGGTGAAACCTTCAAGAACACATGGTCTCCCATCTCAAACTCCAACGGTCTCTGCTTTCTGTCATCTTAACTCTTCTAGTGGCTTCGAGCCATCTCATGTCTCTGTCGAATCACTTTGACCTTCTCAGTCGTCTCCAACACAAACTCAGGCCTAGTAATTATAGTTTCTCTAACCTCAGCCCAAGAAATAGAGGACTGCATGACCTACAATACAAAGCTTCAAAAGGAGCCGTCCTAATGCTCAACTGGTACCTATTATTGTAAGTAAATTCAATCAAAGGAAGATGGTTCTCCCAACTAGCACAGAAATTAAGCACACATGCCCTGAGCATATCCTCTGAAGTCTGAATTTTGAGTTCTGACTGTCCATCGGTTTGAGAATAAAAAGCAATACCAAACAATAACTCTGTCCCCATAGCCACCTGGAGACTCTACCAAAATCGAAAAGAAAAACGAAGATTCTTGTCTAATACAATGGATATAGGAGCTTTATGAAGCCTCGTAATTTCCTTAACATATAGCTTAGCCAAAACATCCATAGAGTCAGTCGATCAAATCGACAAGAAATGAGCTGACTTCGTCAACCTATCCACTATCACCCAAATAGTATCATGGCCTTTGGGAGATCTCGGCAAGCCAGAAACAAAATCTTTTATAATGATCTCCCACTTTCATTCATGAGAAAAGGTTACAAAAGATCTGTCGATCTCTGATACTCGGCCTTAACTTGCTGAAAAGTAAGACACCTACTCACATTCTTTTTCATACCTGCCCAAAAGAACTGATGGCACAGGTCATGGTACATATTAGTACCTCCGGGATGTACAGCAAATTTGGAATGATAGAACTTCTTTAGAACCATATCTTTAACTAAAATGAGCACAAAAAGTCTCTCTAAATATCTCAAACTGTTATCATAACCAATCACCCATCCTAACACCTCATCAACAACTTAGCTCGAATAGCCTCCCATTCAACATCAGTCCCTTGAGTCTCAATCACAGACTCAACAGAATTGGCTGAGTAGCTAAGGCCCATAGAATAGAATGACTCTCATCTTACTTAAACTCCAGATTAAAATCACCAAAACTTCTTGTCATCTCCCACTCTTGAATGGCAAGACCCGCTAAAGTATCACGAGTCTTCTGACTAAGTGCGTCAACAACCACACTTGCCTTACCAAGGCAATACTGGAGCTCAAAATCATAATCCCCTATATACTCTATCCATCTCCTCTATCTCAAATTCAGGTCCTTCTAAGTAAAATGATATTTCAAGCTCTTATGATTGGAAAACATCTCAAATTTCTCAACATACAAATAGTTTTTCCAGCTTTACAAAACATAAATAATTGGTGCCAATTCCAAATCATGCTCGAGTAATTATGCTCATAAGTCTTCAACTATCTAGACCCATAAGCACCACTCTATAACCCTACATCAACATACCGCCTAAACCTTCCCTGGATGCATCATAATAAACTGAATAACCTAATCCCCTCTCTAGAATCACAAGCACTGGTGCAGAAGTTAGTTTTTTCTTCAACTCTTGAGAAGATTGCTCATACTTCTCATCCCAAACAAACATGCCCCCTTTTCAAGTCAGTCTGGTCATCAACTCGGCTAACCTCAAGAAGTCACAGATAAATCGTCAGTAATACCCTGCCAAACCCAAAAGCTCTGAGTCCCAAAAATTGTTCTTGGTCTTAGCCAATTCATGATTATCTCAATCTTAGACAGATCAACTGCAACTCCTTCCCCAAAAACAACATGCCCGAGAAATTTTAGCTCTAATGTAATTTAATAAAAATAAATAAAATTTTAGTTCCTATATTTAGAAGGTCCAGCACACAACTCAAATTCATTACCTGCATCACAAACTTTTGATTTGGTAAAGGATTTTTTTTTTCCTTCTTTCTCCTCTACTCTCTCCCTCTAGGGTTTAGTATGAACCCACTCACAATATAGGTATATATAAGTGGTTGTGTGTAGCCGTGTAGAGGTTGGTGTTAATAATAAGGACAATTAGGTTTGTAAATAAAATAAGAAAATGTCAATTCACCCCCAATAAAATTTTTTTTTTTATCAACCTTACCCAACCATATGAATAAATATATTTTTATCTCAATCCTTTGAAATGCTAAAAAAAATAACCAAAGAAATATAAGTTTTAAATTTAAATCGATATGTAGTGTCATCAAATAAAATAATTGGTAAAAAAAAATATGGATTAAAATGAATACAGGTCATTGCAATTATTTTAAAATATATTTTTTTAAATATAATTGTCTAAATTTAAAAATATAAATTTATATTCATAATTTTACAACTTGAACATATATACTTTTAATCCAAATCTATTATATATTTTTATTTGATTTATTATTTATTCTAATTATAATTTATCACAATATTTGTCATAATATAAACATAATTCAATCAAATATAATAAAAGATAATTATTATTCAACTGCATACACATTTAGAGTTATAAATGATTTTGTGATATATTTTTTAAAATTATAGCTTAATTCAATATTATCATCATTTTATCTCATTCTACTTTGATAATTGAGATCAAATAAAATTTAAATTAAAAAGTTTTATTAGTAAAAAAAGAAAAGAAAAATAAAGTAAAAAATTATTTTTTAAATTTTTATTATTTTACATATCTAGTTTAACAAAATATTTCAAGTTATTCATATTCTCAATTAATATGATTAAGTGATAATAATACTTTATTTATGAGGTGATTTTTTAATTAGTAAAAATAAGTAAGTGGACATACGATTTATTAATAAATTAAATCAATATTTAATAGCTTAATTATTTTTTACATATAATTTAATAAAAAATATTTTTCTCAAGTTATTATTAGCATAAAGTTTAATTAAAAATTAAAATAAATACGTAATATGATAAATCCGTACATCATACGGGTTTAATTACTAGCATTATATATACGTATAAAGCAAGCAAGCAATGACACTATGATGAGATTTTTCTCAATCATTCTCTTGATTTGTAAAATAATTTTTTTTACCCTTGAATCTTATTTTCAGGCTAGGTTCGTATCTTGGGCAATACCTAAAAGTTTAAAAATATTTCTTAGAAAGTTTCATAAGAATAAAAAATTTTATAAATATGATTGTTTTACTTTAATGCCTATCTTTTTTTTTTTTACCCAATTTGGCATGATGGGCATCCCAAAAGACCTAAAAAGTATTACTTAGCAAGTTTTTAATCAACTTAGCAAATTTTAGACAAATTCAAATTCTGGCATAAAATGATAACCCTAGGCTCTTTTTTTTACTCAAATTCATATTGTAGGCTTTCCAAAAGGATAAAAATATTCATCGATATATTTCTTAATAACTAAAAAAATTTTGATCAAATCTAAAATTAGGCCATAGAAAAGACACATATTTACCCCCTTGCCTTCTTTTTTGTTGAAATTCATATTTTAGGTTTTTCATAAGGTTAAAAAAATATTTATCGACATGTTTATTAATAGTTAAGAAAATTCAACTCAATCCAAACTAAGACTATAAAATGACTATTTTATTCCTAGGCTCATTTTTGTGCAAATTCGTATTTTAAGCTTTTTAAAAAGTTAAAAAATATTATTTGACATATTTTTTATTAACAAGAAATTTTCAACCCAATCCAATTCAACCAAAAAACTACTATTTTACTCGTGAGCACGTTTTCAGTGCATATTCACGCTATGGAATATATTCCATATCAGTTACGTAAACTTTGACATGATCTAAACTCAGGTCGAAAAATAATAATTTTACCCATAGACCCATTTTCAACCCATATTTCTACTCCGGGATTTGCAAAAAGTAAATAAATGTTCCTAAATAAGTTTCTTATCATTTAATAAATTTTGTAGCGATTTGAATTTGGGGAAACAAATATCATTTTACCCATTGGTCTCGTTTAAGCTCAAAAACTCACAATACAATCTTACTAAATGGTTAAGAAATATTTTTTGACAGGCTTTAAATCAACAAACAAATTTCAAATCAATTCCAATTCAAGTTTAAAAAAATGACCGTTTTAACCTCAAGTCCATTTTCGCCTAAATTTATACTATGAACTACTCAAAAGACTAAGAAATATTCATATATATATTTTTCTAATAGTTATTAAAAGCATAAAAAAAATAAAAATGAACTTATAGTCTTTAAATATAATGTAGAAATTCTTTATCACATTACATTTTATTTCCTCATATTTAAAATATGTAATTACATTATGAAAATTAGAATGTCAATGCAATTCCTTTGATCTTCATGATGGCAACAAAACAAAAGTCATTCTCATTCTATTCTCACCTCTTATCCTATTCCATTTGACGCACCAAACTTAGGTGATAACACCCTTTAGTCTAGACAAAAGAGACCTTTTTTGTCTTCTTGATACAAAGAAAAGTCAGTAATAATATTCTAATGTTCTCCTCCAAACTTCAAATGTTCAATAAAACCCAATTTTGTCATATTTTGACACATAATGGGGCATGTGTTCCAATTCATGGCATGGGTAACGCATAATGCAGTAATTCATTCATGCAAAGCCCACAACTTGATCTAACTCTGACGTGGTACTTTTAACTAGAAGATGTGTGTGTGTGTGTGTGTGTGTGTGTGTGTGTGTGTGTGTGTAAGAGAGAGAGAGATCCAATTTCCAAGAATTGATATTGGTCTTGGGTTGTGTGGGTGGTAGGTTAACCTAGAGAGGTCAAACCTTCTGACAATTATACTGACAACTAATAATGGTGGAGTCACTGGAGTCTAACGGAGAAGTGAGAACTAGGGTAATCTGGAACAAGAGAGAGAGAGATTGTATTAGGGTGTATGCTTGATCGTCAATACCAAACCCTCCAGAGGAAAAGAGATTATATAAGTGAGGAAAGAGTCCTTTAAGCGCGAATCAAGGCTTTGAATTCATTAAGAGAATGTCTAGCCTTGATTTAATGTACCTAAGGGTAAGGGTCATCCACTTAATTTTCTCTCTAGACTGGTTGAATAAATTCCAACGGTCCCCCGATTCTAACTTCCAACCCATTGAATCTTCGATGATCCCGCTAGTTATTCAGACCTTGTTCTAATCCGGAAATTAAAATGTCTCGCGAGAATGGTGCTCCACAGCGTGTGTTATACAATGTGGTAGTCATTCCAACGGCTAACTAACATCGTTCTAGGAGGATGCGACTATGCTGCGAGGGAGTAAGAAATGATCCTAGGCCTTTAAACCACGGCCCAAGTACCTACAATTAGTCCCTCTATGCACATATTGCTAAAGTAGAGTTGGGACTGCGTGCACACAAACAAAAAGTCATCATGACTTTGGACATTGGCATTAAATGTGCCGTCATGAATTTATTAAGATGTTTCATTGAATCCTTTTAAGTGACATTTGGTCTTCCGTGTCAGATCTCCTTAGTATAAATTGTTTTGTAGCCAATTCAAAATCGCTATTTCTTCTCTATCAAGGGTAGCTAAGAGGAAATCAGAGCCATTGGAAGTAGGGCCCGCTTATTCTCTGCGGGTAAAAGGAATATTAAGAAGGTTAGGTATATATCCGTTAATTATATTCGTAAGTCAAAAGGGAAATACTCAAATGACTGTGTGATGTCTTCTGTTTAGGTAATTCCCCCTATCGCGGCAAAAAGGAAGAAACTAGCTCTTCGCATAATGCCTCGTCATTCTTCTGGTGAAGAGGATTCCCATAAGCAAGAAGACAAGTATTGTTTGCCAGACGTTTTTGATTTTGACTCCCGAAGAAGTGTTATTTGCCGACGTTGCTCCTGTCTTTTTACCATTTCCACATGATCTATATAACTGTCGCGACTATATGTAGCGCAGCATTCTGTCTAAGCCAGATTTTGTTTAAGCAATGAATTTTCAATTCCTTAGCTCTACAATGCAAAGTTTGGATAAGAAGGTTTTGGAGAATTTTACTCCTGAAGAAATAAATTCCTTATGCCAAGGTGCAATCAGGTTTTCCCATCTTGACATTCAGTGGTTGAAGATTGGTCTACGAAAAGCAAGCAATCCAATGCAAGCCTTTCGTGTTAAAAGGGAATTGACTCGGATTCATCATAATATAGAGAAGATGGAGAAACAGTTTCATGTTCTGACTCGGATTCATCATAATATAGAGAAGATGGAGAAACAGTTCCATGTTCTGAGGAATGACAAGGCGAAGATATTAAATCATGCCAAGTCCTTAGAATAACTTGGTGAACCATCATGGGTTTTTAGTCAAAGTATATGGAAAAATCTTCTAAGAATTGATCAAGGGAGAAATTCCCTTTTGTAATCATCTTTTATAAGGGGTTGCCCTTTTATAAGGTTTTCCCATCTTGACACGTTTTGCTTTTTTCTTTTGGCTATCTATTTTCCATGGTTTCCCCTCTAATACTTCCCCCCCTCCTTTTTTTTTTTTAATGAACAGTAGCATTCCCGTGGGGGATGGAATTCCCACGAAAAATCCCCACAAAGGGTATTTCTTTGCGAATATTGGAAATAAAGGGGTCTAGGGAAGGTCTTCTTGGTAAAGGTGTATGGGTTTGGAAACTCTGCGAGAGAGTTTCCTTGAAGAAAATTGGGATCAGGTATAAAGAAACTTTTAAAGAGGTTGTCGTAGAAGTTCATGGGGATGGAGTTTCCAAAGGGGAGATTACCCGGAACATAATTCCCTCGGGTGATTGTTGTAAGTGTATTCCTACGGGGAACCTTTGGGAATGCCTTGGGAATTCACGGTGTTGGAATTCCCACAAGGGAGAGATTACCCGGAGTGAAATTTCCAAAGTGCTATTATCCTCCTAAGATGGGATTACTTGGAGTGAAATTCCCAAAACGAGATTACTCGGAGTAGGATTACATACATGGAATGGAATTCTCGAAGTAGTATTACCCTCCCGAAGTGGGATTACTCGGAGTGGAATTCCCGACACTCCCAGAGTATGATTACCGGAGTGTAATTCCTGAAGTGGAATTACCCGAAGTTGGATTACCATGAATAGGACTCCCATAGGGATCGTTTAGGAAGGTTGGCTTAGAAATTCACAGAGTTAGAATTTCTGTGGTTAGAATTTCTGCGATTAGAATTTCTACGGAGAAAGATTACCTAGAGTGTAATTCCCAGAGTGAGATTACCCTGGGTGTACTTTGTGGAGTGGGATTATTCAGAGTAGAATTCTCAGAGTGAAATTACTTGGAGTGGGATTCTCGAAGTGTACTTTCTAGAGTGGGATTTCCGGAGTAGAATTCCTAGAGTAAAATTACCCAGAGTGGTATTTTCGAAGTGGAATTACCCAGAGATTACCCAAAGTGGGATTCCCCAGGAGTGTAATTCCCAAAGTGGAATCACCCGAAGTTTAATTCCTGGAGTGGGATTATCCGGAGTGGGATTCCTCCAAAGTATAATTCCTAGAGTGGAATCACCCGGAATTTAATTCCCGAAGTGGGATTACCTGAAGTGTAATTCTCCTAGATTGGAATTCCCGTGGAGAACCTTTAGGAACGTTACATTAGGAATTCACGGAGTCAGAATTTCTACAAGGGAAATCACCCAGAGTGGAATTCCAAGACTACTCGAAGTTTAATTCCCGGAGTATGATTACCCAAGATGTAATTTTTGGAGTGAGATTACCTAGAGTTTAATTCCCACGAGGATCACCGGGGGTGGAATTCATGCATGAAGATTCCTTGGAAAAACTTGGGATCAATCATAAGGGAGCTTTGAAAAACTTGCCTTTGGAATTCTTTTGGAGACATATTTCCTGCAGAGGCAATTTTCTTGGAGATCCATAGGAGTTCTTTTGGAGACCCAATTGCCGTGGAGGAAATTTTTCTAGAGAACTTAAACCAAGCATAAGGAACCTTTAAGAAGGTTACTTTAAGAGTTCTTTTGGAGATTTTGAACCAAGCATAGGGAACATTTAAGAAAGTTACTTTAGGACTTCTTTTAGAGACTCAATTCCCATGGAGAGAATTTTCCTGGAGATCCTGAACCAAGCATAGGGAACCTTTAAGAATGTTATCCTAGGAGTTTATTTGAAGATTCTGAACTAAGCAAAGGAAACCTTTAATAAGGTTACCCTAGGAGTTCTTTTGGAGATCCAATTCCCGTCGAGGGAATTTTTCTAGAGATCCTAAACCAAGCATAGGAAACCCTTAGGAAGGTTTCCCTAGGAGTTCATTTGGAGATTCTAAACCAAGCATAGGGAACCTTTAAGAAGGTTACCCTATAAGTTCTTTTGGAGAGTCATTTCCCGTAGAGGGAATTTTTCTAGGGATCCTGAACCAAGCATAAGGAACCTTTAGGAAGGTTACCCTAGGAGTTCATTTGGAGATTCTAAACTAAGCATAGGGAACCTTTACGAATGTTATACTAGGAGTTCATTTGAAGATACAATTCCTACGGAGGAAATTTTTTTGGAGATCTTAAACCAAGCATAGGGAACCTTTAGGAAAGTTTCCCTAAGAGTTCATTTGGAGATTCTGAACCAAGCATAGGGAACCTTTACGAAAGTTATCCTAGGAGTTCTTTCAAAGACCCAATTCCCGCCGAGGTAATTTTACTGGGGATCCTGAACCAAGCGTGGGGAACATTTAAGAAGGTTATCCTAGGAGTTCATTTGGAGATTCTGAACCTAGCATGGGGATCCTTTAAGAAGGTTACCCTAAGAATTCATTTGAAGATACAATTCCTATGGAGGAAATTTTCCTAGAGATCTTGAACCAAGTATAGGGAACTTTTAGGAAGGTTACCCTAGAGTTCTTTGAAAATATAATGTAGAGTTCTGTTGGAGGGTTTTAAAAGATTCCATCATCATCTCTTGGGTTCATTATTTAATGGTTTGGCCTTGCTAAAAAGCGAAGACTTGCTCTGTCAATATTCTGACTTGATCCACCATGTTAGACATTTCTGATAACTCCTATCCCGAGATCTGTTGCCGTTATTGCCTTGGTCACTAACCATAATCAATAATTCAATACTCTTCCCTAATGGAGTAAGTTATGGGGGATAGGTTAACCTCGAGAGGTGAAGCCTTCTAGTAATTACACTGATAACTGATAATAACGGAATCACCGGAGTCCGACAGAGAAATGAGAACCGGATACTCTGGAACAATAGAGAGAGATTATAGTGGGATGGATGTTCAATCGTCAATACCAAACCCTCCAGATGAAGAGAGATTATATAATATAAGTGATGAAAGAGTCCTTTAAGAGGGAATCAGGGCTTTGAATTCGTTAAAAGAATGTCTAACCCTGATTCAACGTAACTAAGGAAGGGTAAGGGTCACCCACTTAATTTTCTGTCTAGATTGGTTGAATGAATTCCAACAGCCCCCCGGTTCTAATCTCTAATCCACTGAATGTCCAATGATCCAGCTAATTATTAGGTTGCTAGAAAAATCCCTAGATCTTGTTCCAAGTCGGGGAATTAAAATGTCCTGTAAAAATGATGCTCCGCAACATGTGTTATACATGTGGTAGTCTTTCCCACGGCTAACTAACATCATTCTAGGAGAATGTGACTATGCCGCGGGGGAGTAAGGGATGATCCTAGGCCTTTAAACCACAGCCCAAGTACCCACAAGTTGTGCACCATGACAAAAGAAACTAAAGTATTCAAATTCAGTTACTCCAAAACTAAATAGCAAGTCATACAAAGAAATATGTATCCATGGAAATGAAATTTCTCATTCAAGTAATTGTTTAAAGAACATTTCTACAAAAAATATAGCAATTAGTGCTACACTAATCAAGATGTACCTCAAACACTCTCACAGAATGATCCGCACCACAAGAAGCAAGCTTCAAGCTTCTA
>QLOD02148446.1:0-15852 GCA_003260245.2 Sideroxylon spinosum | reverse complement strand
TATGAAAATTTTGAAACCACTATTCAAGAACATGATGATTTCAAATTTTAATTTTACCGTCGTTTATATAGCGGAATCGAGCCTTAATGTAACGGTCACTACACTTTGTTAGGTTATAAAATTTATGTTTTTTTGATTTTATTAAAAAAATAAACAATACTGATAATTCATATTTGTACTTTTTAGTTCTAGAGACTTCAAAAATTCTGTATTAAGTGATCAGATTTGAATTAAAAAAAAAAAAAAATTCCACCATACAACATCTGTTATACTTTACCACCGTTATACTATGATTTTTATTGTTTTTCAAAAAAATGTCAAAGGACTAAGAAAACAGTAATTAATTTAATCTATTTTTTGTTTCTTTTCTTATAGACATTCTTACGTCTTGATTTATTTTATCTACATATGCATAAGTTCAGGATCTGACTTGATCAATTACTCTCTAACTGCTTCCATCTAATTCCACTTGAACATATTCACAGTAAGTCGGACTAAGGTTCAGCTTGAGTGACTCGTGAGTTTACTCTCCACAGAGTCTACCCGAGTTCAATTCCTCATTAACTCGAAGTGTGTAAGGGGGGCGGTATACACTTCCCCGGTTTACCAACCGGTTATACGGCCCTTCAAGGACTGTAATAAATCGATGATTTTCCGAGTCACTCAAAAAAAAAATATTCATAGTAAGTCTAGGGTTCTGTTTGGTAGGCAATATCTATCTGTTACTAGCTTTTTAATTTTTCCTAAAATGATTAAATTTCCCTTTATACATTTAAAACCTTTTTTAAATCTTCAAAGGCAAAAATATTAAATTAACAAAATACTAAAAAATTAGTTAGTAAAAAGTTAATTTTTTTTATCAAACATAAAAAAAAAATTGACTTTTTAGTAGGAAAGCATCATAAAAAAAGAATAGTTTTTTTACTTCCAAAACCAAGCCTAATTATTTGTTATCATAAGATATAAATTTACTGTAACTTGAATAAATATATATAAATATATATATATATATTTCTTTTCATTTATTTTTAAGCAAGACTTTGTAACACAACAATTAATGTATGTTTGGAGTGCGAATATTTCATAAAAGAAAATAGAAGATTGATAAGTTTTAGATTGTTGGGTATTTAGATTGTTTTATGAAAAGTATGAAAATATTGGTAAAAGGTTAGAAAAATATTTATAAAAAAAGAAGAAGATATTTTGGTACGAAAAAATTTTAAAAAGATAAAAAAAAAAAATTACAAATTTGAGGCAAAAAAAAAACGCCAAACGAGCACTTAGTTAAATCACTGAAGTGGGGCAATTGGGTATCACAGGTTATTTTGCTATTTCAATCAATAAATACGTTCATTCATCGTAAAGGATGAACTGTGAATGAAATTTGTCTTACGAGGTAAAACCCGTGACCATGAGATTGAGAATCTGAGAGCATCCATCCCCATATACTTCAACAGCTGGACATCACCCTGTTCCATTTCTCTTACACTTCAGTATATTGCAAAGTTAATTTAAAAAAACAAATACAGTTTTGCAAAAATAGATCAAGTCCTCGATATATGCAGTAACTACTGGTCATATCTCTACGATTGAACACCTATGTCCAAATACTTATATATACATATAGACACATATGTATGTATTCCTTTGTACACAAACTGCAATCCTATACGGAACTGATCTAGGATTTTTAACGAGGGGAGCACTGAACATCGGATACTAAGTATCAAGAAAAGTAGGGGCACCGAGCATCGAATACTAAGCATCCAAGAAAAGAATAATGAGAAAAAAATAATGAGTTACATTGGGATTAAATATAGAGGAGGAATATTATTATTTTTTAGATAAAGATAAAATTATTATTAGACATTAAACCTGTAAATACATTTTTTACAGTTTAATGGTTTAACTCACCGTAGAATCTAAGATTTAGGAACGTCTCTCGTTATAAGAAAAAAAATTATTATCAAATTTTATTATTTATAAAATTTATTATGTTATATTTTTTATTTATGCACGGAAATATTTAATAGTGTAGTGAGAGAATGTATTTTATTTTATAAAAAATACTAGGATTTGACTCTTATACACTTTTTTATATGCTGAAAAATTTTGAGTTAACTTTAATTTTTAAATAAAATTTAAATATCTTAATTTTAGATTAATTTAATTTTTTAAATAAAATTAAAATTTTAAGGATTTTTTGATAATTTGATGTCCAAAGTTCATGGTCACTTGCCCCCCTTGCCCTCCACGTAGCTCCGTCCATGCCTATACCTTATAACGGTGATAAAAATCAACGGCTACATCCCCATTGCTGCCATTCAGTATTTTACCTGCAATTCCATCAGAAAGTTTATTAAACACCATTGAGGTTGAGAATTGACTCGCTATTCCATATATATATATATAGAGAGAGAGAGAGAGAGAGAGTGAAGAACCTGGAAATTTATGAGTGAAAGTATCCCATATACTGGGGCTTCTACCACCCTCTTTCACAGCACCCTCGTACTAAGAAAACACAAGACAGAAACATTATACTAGAACTCATTAATTAACTAGATTCTAGTCGATAATCTTCAATATTTTCAAGTAGAAATTCACAATACCTGGTACGAAAATGCGGCTGCCCCAAACACAAAATCAGCTGGAAAGATGGTACGATTAAGTGAGGCATGACTTCCTTGGGCAATCTCCACTTTTGCCAGTGACATCACAAGGACTAAGAGTCCAAGCTGAACTGAGCTTTGAAATGCCATGGCCAATTATGGTTCCAAGCTTCCCTCTGCCACTCATTTAAATGGACGGTAATCTACCAGATTTCCATCATTTTATTAATTGAGGAAACAACTTAGTGCACAGTATTCTCACTTTGTTTGGTTTAAAAAAGTAGTGATCAAATGTATAACGTAATATGCGTGCCTCGTCACAAAATTTTAAATTTTTTTGAGAATACAGAGACAGCTAACTAATCCAAAGATTTCAGTGAGACACTGATTTGATGTAAATGTTTTGGGCACGTTGAACGGGGATTCAGTCTGATTAGTGAATGGCTGCTCCGTACTTGCAAATCTTGGTTTTTCTCATTTTAGATAAGATTACCGTCGTACTCTTCTGCTTTACGTTGTTACTCTTGCGGGTGAAATATTTTCCCTGAACCATCATGATCTGAAACTATACATATTAAATCAGTATATATAATTTTTGAATTATTGATCCAATATGAGTCACGTCAAAAATTAATGACATGAAATATTAAAACAGATTGATGATATGGTAATTAAGACGGAGAAATACTAGAGTTGCATGAGGTTAAAACCATTTACATATAAAATAACGTTACGAAATCAACCCTGCTAAATGGAAATCATATTAGGTAGAAACATGATGGGAACGCGGAATCGTTGGACTGTGGCAATATATATATACTATAGGCTCCGTTTGGATCAATTTTTTTTTTTTTAAATTTCTACAAAAAAAAAAAAAAAAAGATGACTTTTCCCGGATGAAATGAAAATGGGAATTTTCTGCTTTGCACAAACTAAGGATCCATTTGGCAACTATTTTGTTTTCAGTTTTTGTTTTTTGTTTTTTTATATATATTTTTTTAAATTGAACATGAAAACTCATTTACCAAATTTGTTTTCAGTTTTTAGTTTTAAAAAATTAAAATTGTTTTCAAAATTTTTAAAAAATATGAAAACGTAGAAAATATGTTTTCATAGGACTCGTTTGGCAATGCTACCGTTTTTCTCTTGTTGTTTTTTATTGCCATTTTCTATTTTATATTTTTTATTACTGTTTATTTGTTCTAAAATGAAAATGAAACTGTGTTTAAAAATATAGTTTTTATTTGTAATGATAATTTCTTTATTTTCATAAAAAATTTAATTTTGTTAGTTTCTAAAAATTTAATAGATTTAAAAAATATATTTCATATTAATTTAATTATATTATTTAATTAAATATTGAATAAAATTTAATTACTATATCATTTAATCAAGTAAATATAGAATATGTTAATTATAGATTCATTACAATATTTACTAAAATATATTTCATAATAATTCAAATAATTAAATATAACTCAAATAATTTAATTAAGATATTTACTAAAAATAATTTAATAAAATATAATTAATATTATTTAAAAAATTAATTAAATTATTTAATTTAATTTAATTTAATTGATTAATCAATCTAATTATGATATTTATTAAAAATAATTTAATAAATAATATTCAATATTAGTTAAATTAATTAAATTAAATTCAGTATAAAAACTTTAAGTTGAATTAATTTATTTTATTTTATTGTTCATTCAAAATAATTTAAAAAAATATTTTATATAATTAAATCAATTATAAATTAAATTAATTAATTTAATAAAATGAATTTTATATTAATTAAATTAATTACTAAATTAAATTAACTAAATTAAAAATATATTTTACTAAATTATTTAATAAATTTTCGTAGTTAAATTAAATTATATTTTGTCAAAATTATTAATAAAATATATTTTATATTAATTAAATTAAATTAATTATTGAACTAAATTATAATTTTTTATTTTATTAAAAATAATTTAATAATTAATATTTCATATTAAATGAATTTAATTAATAATTAATTTAATTTAATTATTTAATAAAAATAAATTAGTAAATATATTACATATTTATTTGTATAATTTATTTTATTAAATTATATTATTTGTTAAAAATAATTTTAGTTTAATAAAATATTTGAATAAACTAATTTATTTTAATATGATAAAAAAATATATAAAATAATAAAATATATAAAAATGTTTGCAACAAAAAAAGAAAAGAGAGTGAAAACACTTTTTTTTTTCTTTTTTTTGTTTAAGTTTTTATTTTTTTGGAAACAAAAAAACATAAACAGATTTCACAAATATATTTTTGCTGTCAGTTTATAAAATTTCAAAAAAACAAATAGAAAAACAGAAAACAAAAAGTTATCAAACAGTGCCTTAATTTTTTTATTTTTATTTTTTATTTTCTTATACAACCACTACTAGTTACAACAATCAACCACAACCCAACCACCCTCCCACCACCGTCACAACCCTATTCATCTCCTATCACCGTCAAATATATTATTATTTAATATAAATATATTTAGTCACATATAAAATATACTAATATATTAAATAAATTTTTATTATTAATTAATTTTATAAATTATTAATTTAATATATTAAATTATATATTAAATAAATTATTAAACTAAATTATATTATTATAATTGAATTTAAGTACCTAAATTAATATAAAAATATTTTATTAAATTACTTTTCAAAAATAATATAATACATTACATTTAATATATTCTATTTTTATTGAATTGAATTATTTTTAATAAAATAATATAATTAAACATTACTTGGTTAAAATTTAATTAATACAAAATAATTTAATATAAATTATTTATTATAGATAGTATAATTAAATTATATTCAATATATTTTATTTTTATTAAATCATTTTGAAAAATAATATAAATACAATAACTAAATTTAATTAATCAAATTAATTTATGTAATTAAATTAAATAATATGAAATATATTTTATTAAATTGTATTTAAAAAAATTATAATAAATTACGTTTAATATATTTTATTTTTAATGAATTAATTTTTTCAATAATTAATATACTTAAATTTTTAAAATTTAATTAATTAATAGCTATAACTAACAACTATTATTACTAAAGCTTTCCAAAATTTTTGTTTGTTTTTCTGTTATGAAAGTGAAAACTAAAAATAAAAAACTGAATACAAAAACTAAAAACTCAACATAACAACTAAAATTAACAATTTTATCAAATGGACCAAAGAGAATATACAAATTAAAATAAATTTAAATAATTTTAAACACTCCCGTAATGAATATTTAGCGGCCGTTTGGTGTCCCAATAAATTTTAAAAAATTCTAAAAAATGTCAAAAGTTTCAATTTTTTCAAACTCTAAAAAATTTCTTGAAATCCGATGAAATAATTATTATAGTGTATTCCAACAAATTTTTTAAAAATCGATTTGATATTTGTACCAAAAAATTTCACAAAAATTCAAAACTTTCAAGATTTTCAATTAAAATTTTAACAGTCATCACTTTTTATAATTTTTAACAACTTTATATCAAATAAAACATAAATATCTAAATATTATTTTAAAATAGTTTTTTATATTTTAAATTCTAAAAAATTTCATTTTTAATTTTTTTCTCTTTCTTTTTTTTTCTCCTCACAGTCCAAACGGTGGTAGATCCAATAGCAAAGGATATCTGGAGTTTATAATTACAATGCAAAGAATGTCAGACAGTGCAGTGCACATTTTTCTGCTCCCGAGTTTTGTCTCTTTTCTCCAATGGATTTGGAATATTATTTTGTGGATTAACTTTAGATTTATTTTTTTTCACAATTCCAATTTCGTTTGAAATTATAAAAAACTAGTTTTTAATCCATGTCAAAGACACGGGAGCTCTTCTCTCTCCCGGTGGGCCCACACCCAACCCCCTCTCTCTCTCTCTCTCTATGTGCCATGTAGGACACATGTCCTACCATGAGCTAAATTATTATATAGATTTTAAAAATTATTAAAGATTATGAATAATTTTTAAAAGTTATTTATTTTTTATCTCACTATGTAAATTATAAATTTATAATTTTTATCAAATTTTATAATTTTTTATCAACCAAAACACTAATTATAAGAAATTAATTTGTGTACCTAAAATATTATTTTTGAGAAAATGAATAAATTTCAAGTTGTTCCATAATTTTTTGCCCTTCGAATTTTGGAAACGTTTTTCCGTTAACTTGGTGCATGTCTGATTTGTTTTCACGCATTGTTATTCCCGCTAGGATTTGGGTTGGGGAGGTTTTTTCCTAACAAAGAAATTGAATTCTAAAATTAGTTTTTAAGGGAGAAAATGGCATGCTTTTTATAAGACCCGATTGGATGGTGCTAAAATTTCAGAAAATAAGTTTTAGATAGGGTATAAAATAAGAAAGGGTATTATTTTTAGAGGGTTGGCGCACATTGATGTGAAGTTTATGGAGGGAGATAACTTTTGACTTGGTTTGGATGTTTTATAAATAAGAGGGAATGAATGATAAAAAAGTAGTCAAATACTCTTTTGTTCTTGTGATATCCTAAACTTTGTTACCCTTTAAATTAAATATAAATTTATAAAACCAACTTTATTTAATTATTTTTGGACAATTTGAAGTTATATTATTTATTTCATTGAAATTTTAATTTTTTATAAATTTATTTAAAGAAATTTTTTTTTAAATATATACTTTTGAATGATTGGTTATTATCTAATTTTTTTAATTATATTTATTTTGACTTGTTGGCTTATCTATTTTTTTTACTAGTATTATATTTATTTTAATCAAATTAACAATACTATTAATGAGAGCTAAAAAAGTCAAAAACATAGGCTTAAAGGGAAATAACTTTTGGCTTGCCCTAGGGGTGTCCAAAAATTATCCCTCAATGGAGGAAGCTAAGGGGGAAAGGAAACCTAAGAGGGGGGAAGAGTGAAGCAAAGTTTGTCATCCAATCAATGGCTTAAGTATGGGCCCACGCTTATGGGAGGTAAAAGTTTTAGAGGAGGTGTACTCCTCATCTAATCGGCTCTAGTGATAGACTGTATAATCCCAAAAAATTAATATAGTGGTTATTTTATTTGATGTGCTCATAAAATATCAATTTGCATTGTTAAAAATTACCTTCACACGAGCGAAGTTATGAATAGAAAAACTAAAAGTCAATATTGTATTACCCGAAATTTTCTTTTTTCTTACAACAAAAAAAGTCCAATGTATACTTCTTCAAGGTAGAAAGATAATATTTCTTACAAGATATCGTTATTGGTTACAGTGAGTTACTCTTAAATTTATAAAAACGGTATCATTAGATTTATGAGAACTAAATTAGAATATTAATTTCTTTAATTAATATAAAAATATATTGATAATTGAATAAATTGAAAAGTTTACAAATAGTACTATTTATAGAGAAAACTAAGCTAGTCATAAACTATTTGGAAATGGTTTCCTAATTCTTTAAAAGACTTCTCTTATGCAATTTATAAAATGAAAAATATAACTTTTTCTATTCAATCTAAGAAAATAAATATAATTTCAATCTCACAAGTATTACAAATTGTATTTGGCTCAAAAATAAAACACAATTAATTAAAGTGAACTCTTAATTTAATTTTAAATTAAATTAGAATGAAACAAATTCAAAAAAATAGAAAAACTATAAAATTGTTTAATCCTTCGTTACGACTTTCTATCTCTTTTATCATTTAACCTTTCCCAAAATTCTAGAAACTACTCATTCATGTACTTTCCATCAATCTCCCCCCTCTTAAACACTTGGTCTCGAGGAAAGAATGAGGATAGAAGGTAAAACATGATATCTAAACCAATATTGGATATTGAAAACCTTTAAAATAGACAAGCCAGAAGAAAAATCAATCATATAGCCATTGCCGTTGAGCTAACAAGGCCAATCTTCTTTTGCTTGAGTTTTTTTTTTTTTTTTTTTGGTAACCCGGAACTTGACCAGTTCATTGCAATCCTCAACGGCCCGCATAGCCAGTAAGTAAACCGGGGCTAATGCAATATCTCACAAACCACATTGACTGCTTAAGTCACAAGGAATTTTTGTGATGGATAGCCCCTAGAATCGAACGCAGGTGGTCTCCGTGAGGAGCATACCTACAAGTTACTTGGACTAACCCTAGTGGCTACCTTTCTCTTCAGTTTTCAAAGCACACAAACAACGCTTTGGCAGGGAAAAGGACTAGAAAGTAGGATTATCTATGTGTCTTTGTCAAAAGTCGAATTCAGATCCATATTTTTTTGACAATTTAATTTATTTTTATAATATTTTTAAAATAAAACAATAAAATGAAATATATTCACTACGTTATACATGAAAAAAAGAAAAAGAGAAAAAAGAAAAAAGAATGAGTCATCTCTTCACAACTATTCTATAGCACTACTCAATGTACGATCATTCTTAATACTTACCTTTTTATTTTCATTTTTTGAAAGTTAGCTTCTATTGCTCCTATTTTTTAACCTGTGGTGCGTCACCATAATTTACTTTCATTTATTTTTGATAGATAGAGACAAATACATTAAAGGACAAGAGGGGACAAGCATCCCCACTGATTGAGAAATTTTTATATATTTTGTATTAAATTTTTTATTTTTTTAATGTATGATAAATAATTACACTCACTTAATTCAAAATTTACCTAATTTAATATTTAACGGATTTTTCATCTTTCATTTCCTCCTCTTTCTCTCTCTCATTAAATTTAAACAACGTCTTTCTCTCTCTCTGTTTATCTATTTTTTCACCTTACTCTAAATCTCTCTTATTAGACCTAATTTATAATAGTTTTTTTTTTTTTTTTACACCACTCTCTATATATATATATATTTTTTTTTTTTTTAACCTCTTTCACTCTCCTCTTCTCTCTCATTAAACTCAATTTTTAACCGCGTTTATTTTTTTTTATACTATACTTTCTCTGTATCTCTCTATCTATCACTCTTTCTCTTTACCAAGTAATAATTACTTTTTTACATGTTTACACTAATAATTATTCTTTTTAAATTTTAATTTTTTTTTTCTTTCTGCTGGAATGAGGATCAATGACAAAAATATACTTGGGTTATTAGTATGATATAATTATATTGAATATTAATATTTAAAAACATAATTTATTAATATAATTCAAAATATTGTAATAAAAATTTAATTACTGTAAAAAATTTAAAAAATTTATATAATAAAGCCTGTTTGTTTATTAAAAATTTAAGAAAAATTATTTATTGGTATAATTTATTTTTATAATACAAAATAATTATATTAGATAGTAAAATAAAATATATCACATGATAGGAATATATTAATTATATTGGATATGAATATTTCAAAATAAAATTTACCAACATATTTAGAATATTACAATAACAATTGAAATACTATAGAACTTTTCAAAAATTCAAATACCAATATTTGTCTACTTGTTAAAATATTTAAAAGACAACAATTTAAGAGTATAATTCAATTTTTATAATAGAATATAATTATATCAAATATTAAAATTTTCAAAAATAAAATTTATCGATATAATTTTAAATATTACAAAAAAAAAAAACAATTAACTATTGTAAAACTTAGGGTATTCACATTTTGTCTCCATATAAAAACATTTCTTTATTATAAAACAAAAATTCTATTGATAAATTATTTTGTAAAATTTTTTGATAAATAGATTAACAAATTTACTTGAATGATTATAGAAATTTTAGATAATTAATATAAAAATAATTATTATAAAAAATAATCGTTATGTTGTACAAATACTTGAATTAATACTCAAATTTAGTAAGTAAACAAACAATGTGATCTGAATTTTTGAAAAGTTTTAAAGTAGCTAAATTTTTATTATAATATTTTAAATTTTATTAATAAAACTTATTTTTAAATATTAATATTCAATATAAGAACCGTTTGGCATAACGAAAAATAACGAAAAATTTGGTTTGAGTAACTTTTTGGCGTTTGACGAACATAACCCAAACCACAAATTTTGGAGATGAACAGTGCTAAATTCGTCGCGACGATTTGGTCTTCGTTGGGACTGCTGGTCTGAATATTCTTCTTAGACATGACAATTTTGAAGAGATATACATGCATATATATATATACACACGCACACACATATACCTACTTTGCCGTTCATTCTTCTCGTGGTCGAATCAGAAAGTATTTCTTCTCCCCTCCTTCTACTTACGTTTTCGATTTAGGTTTTTCTCCGTTTGAATCTTGTATTGTTTAATTTGAAAATAGGTTCAGAGATTTTTCTCTGATTTCCTCACTAATGGTTGAGGATTGGGTTTAGGACTTCCTTATAACTATTTTTGGTGGTCGTGTATGGAAAAATCGAGTCTATTTTGGTTCAATATTAGTCTTTCGTCGCGTTGCCTGCACTTCGTCTTCCTCAGATCCCTAATTTCTGGAGGCTCGTCGGAACGACCTGTATCCTTTTGTTAGAACGGTTTGTGGCAGTGCTGCAACCGTCGGAACGGTTCCATATTCCTGTCAGAACGGTTTAGGACAGTGGAAAAATCCTCTCCTTCTACTTATATTTTCTATTTAGGTTTTCCTTCGTTTGAAGCTCTTATTGTCTAAGTTGAAAATGGGTTCGAAGATTTTTTTCTGATTTTCTCGTTAATGGTTGAGGATTGGGTTTAGGACTTTTTTATAACTATTTTTGGTGACTATGTGTGAAAAAATCAAGCCTATTTTGGTTCAATGTCAACCTTTCGTTGCGTTGCCTGCACTTCATCTTCCTCAAATCTCCAATTTCTGAATGCCCGTTGGAACGGCCCGCATCCTTATGTTAGGACGGTTTGTGGCAGTGTTGTAACCATCGGAATTGTTTCATAGTCCTGTCGGAATGGTTTAGGGCAGTGGAAAAATCGTCGGAACAGTTTGGTACTTTCCGTCGGACGGTATACGAAAAATAAACAAAAAATAGATAAAGTGGATTAACGGAATTATTTTTCCCATTCGATTAACAGAATTCTAGCTATGTAATTTTTCTTGATAGATATTTCATTTTTTTTTAATTTGGAAGGAAAGAAAACGTAATAGTGTAACAGAGAATATCAGAAGTTTTCAAAATTTTTCAGAATTTTATCTTGCGCTGAACGGACCTATAATTAATATATCGTGCCAATAACTTAAGAGCTTGTTTGGCGCTCCAAAAATACTGAAAATATCTCGTGCTTATACTTTTGCACTCCTTATACTTCATGAAATTTCTATAAATTTTGGTGTGTTTGGAGTTGTATAAATTTTTAAAAATTAATATCTCATACTTTATATAGTTAGTAGAAAACTTAAATTTTATAATATCGTAATTTGTATTTATAGAGATTTATAGAATTTTATAATTTTTTTTAACACTCCAAACAAACCCTTTATATATATCTATATATCCTAATAAATTTTTATAAACCCCGATAATATTTCATAAACTCCAATAACTTTTCAAAAAATTACAAAAATTTTTAATTACTTTCAATAATTTTTGATACAAAACTGTTCTGGCGAAATATAAAAAATCGTTTGGACGGTTTCTTTTTTCAAAAAAGTAACGCAAAAGTCAAAAAAAATTCATTATTAATTTCTGAAAAATGTAGTTTGATGGCTAAGAGTCCATTGTAAAAAATTTACTCAAATTTTTTTTTTTTAGTTGCGCCAAATGTATTCCAAATATATTTTTATCAATCCAAAATACAATACCAAAAAAATTTTTAAATTTTCAGGCTCCGTTTGGGTAGAGTCAGTTAACTACTATTTTTGGCTTTTGTTTTAAAATTATCAAAATTATCCTCTTTTATTTTAATCTTCTTGTAAACTTTCAAGGGCAAAAATATCAAATTAACAAAAGTTAAAAATATATTTTTATTTTAGTCGCGCCAAATGCATTCCAAATATGTTTTTGTCAATCCAAAATATGATACCAAAAAAAATTTAAAATTTTACACTCCGTTTGGGTAGAGTCGGCTAACAGCAACTAATTTTTTGATTTTTTTTTAAAATTATCAAAGTTACCCTCTTATATTTTAATTTTTTTTAAACTTTCAAGGATAAAAATTTCAAATTAACAAAAAGTAAAAAAGTTAATTATTAAAATATTAGCCTTTTTCCTTACTAAAAATAAAAAAATTAATTTTTTAATAACTAACCACTGATCAACTATAAAAAAAAATGTTAAACATAACCTTTGTTTCACTATTTTATTACACAGTTTAAGTTTGAAATAAAAAATAAAAAATAAAATAAAACGAGAATGAACTCAATTAAACGGCGGAGATTTGAAAAGTTTTTTTTTTTTTTTTTTTGGTAAGTAGGAGATTTGAAAAGTTGTTTACATTGTGCAACGTGAATTTAATGCCAATATCAGGGCCCCCACTTCCCACTTCCCAATGTGATGTTACCAGTCTATGCACGGCAGTAAGAAATGAATTATTTTGCAGTCGTATCCATCACTTTTTACAGCTGAGCTTTTGTCGGCTTTAAAAAAGTAATAATAATTTCATTCCTCCCCCAGCCGTGTAAAACGTGTTTCGTGTTTGACAGATGAGTTTACGTTTTGGTGGGGGGTCAGCTTTTTAATTTTTTGATTTTTTCTTTCTAAATAATTAGAATTATTTTCTTATATTTTAAATTATTTCTAATTTATGAAATATAATATCTCAAATAAATAAAAAAACTAGTATACTAAAAAATTAATTTTTCTTTTCAAACAAAGCTAGAAACTTTTAAGATACAAAATTTGATGAAACTTATTTCAAAAAATAATTCTTCTGCTACAAATCTCATCTCATCCTTTCACCTTTTGAGTCACAAAATTACTTATTAAAGTTTTGATATTCGATATGTTCTACTATACCTAAATCATTTAATCTATCTTATAACATATAATTTCATTAAAAAACTTTGGATGCAATTTTAATTTTAAATAACACACTGTTGTAAAATTAGGGGTTATCTGGAAGCCCGAAATATACTAAAATTCATCAAATTTTACTAATTTTTTATACTTTCTTGCAATTAAATTCCGTTACATATCACTTTTACTTAATATTTTGTATTTTTCTTATATTTTTTTTACAATCCAAACACTACCTTAGTTATACGTTAGGTTCATCTTATCTTGTACGTAGTTGTGTAAAATTACTTAAATCATTGAGTTTCTAGGGTGTACTTTCATACAGTACGGAGATATATTTTATTATTATTATTAATTTTCTTTTGATAAGTAAGCTTTTAATTTGAATTAAAGAAGAAAAGTACAATATTTAGAGGATATACTCTCGAATTATATTATACTCTTAAAGGTATATTCTATTTTGTACGTATTTCTCTATTACATCTATATATTGTATACTAATTTGGGATGCTTTCCATCAAATCTCTTATTTGACGAGTCCAAGCAAATGAGCATGAGGTGGTGAAATGCCTTTGAATATTCTGCTATTATACACCAGCCATAGGTGATAGATAATAGTTGACCACGCAAGTTTTCTTATGGTATTCAGAAGAGATTTTCCATTAATAATATCTAAAAACCAATTTACTTCATTTATCTAATATTGGTGCTACGTGGTAATTTGACAAAACTTATATACTTGGACTCGAAATTCAGCTGAGTATTTGTACTTGAAGAATAAGTGATCTAGATTCCCTTCATCTTCATTGCAAAGGTTGCGTATATTGTTACTTATTAATCCATATTTGAGAAGCTTATCTTTGATGTTTTGCTTTTGTTTTATTGCTAGCTAAAAGATAAGGCTATATCTTAGTATTTGCTTTGGAAACCATAATAGTTTGTGCCAATATACATTTAGATGAGTTCCTCTTAAACTTTTCTAAGTAACTGCAGCTGAGTATATAGATATCAGAGAAATAGTCCATATAAACTGATCTTGCCTTGACGTGTATGGAGAACAATCAAGAGAATTTCTATCGATTTCTTAAAGTTTCCACGAAATGGTCAAGTCCAAGAGTTTCCTCTTATAACTTCTGAAACAATGACAATTTTAGTGAGTCCTACATCATAAGCCACTCTCATGCCATATTTGGGTATAAAAGATCTCAATGGGTACCAATTATTGTACCATAGAGAAGTGCTCAATCCGTTTCCAATTTTATGCTTAGATATGTGTTTGATTTACTCTCTTAGACTAAGAAATTTTCTCCAGTTCTAAGAATAATCGTTGGGAATAATTATGTTCCAAAAGCATCAACCCGTTAGGAGGTCAGTTTTACACCGTTGTATATTTTATACCTAAACGTTGGGATTTGTTTGATTATGTCAAATTTTAAACATTCAGAATTAATTTAAGTCAAATACCTTATCAAATTATTATTTTTATTTCATTTTATATTCCACCAACTAAACATGAAAAAAATAATCTCACATTAAAAAAGTTAATCTCATGTTATATTTGATTAAATTATGTTATGATATTAATTATCTATTTGAATCCTACCTGCCAATCAAAAGGAAACATAGCATTAGTAATTAGAAGAAAAAATAATTTGACAGATTTAAAAAAATAATAATAATCCCATGTTAAAAATAATTTGTGTTATATTTAATCTCATAAATTATCACATGACAACAATTCTTTCGTCACTCTATTCCTCAATCAAAATTGGTCATAATGTAAATGATTCGAGGGGAAATAATTAACGGATATTATTCATTTTTCTCGTTCTTGATGATGTTACATTATTATGAATGTTGCGGATTACCAAAAATCTAAAACAAATGCGAGGAGAAGGGGTGAAAAAAATATAATATATATATAACTCAAAATACTTAAAATTCATAATGTTAAAAAAACAATGCAACACTTAATATTTTATTTCAGACTTTCTCTGAGTTGGGAATTAAAAAGAAATGTACCACCGTGATTTATTTTGGGCCTTAATGACTTTTGGACCAGTTTTAACTTATGAACAGTGAGTTTTGGTTCAAAACTGAAGACCAATTTTATTTGTTAACGATAGAATTGAGCATAACTATGCATTGTGGGCCAATCGGCCCAATCCCTTTTTTTTTTTTCTTCTTCTTCTTATTATTTTCCCCCTTTTTTTTTTTTCTGTTAAAATGATCCCAGCAAATAATTGAACCGCAAAGCACATTAAAAGAAGAAAACATATGATCTAGGTAAATATATCCGAGATTGATGATGAGCATTGCCA
>QLOD02148432.1:0-42336 GCA_003260245.2 Sideroxylon spinosum | reverse complement strand
TCCATTCAGCTTTCTCCTGCTCCGTCCTGATCCAGGTGTCCATCGGCTTTTCAACAGTCACATTGTCTACTGTATGCATCAGTTTGGTCTAACCATTTTCAATTGATAGCCATATGTTAACATTCAGGGAGATTAGATGAGCCCTCATACGAATCTTCTAATATGCATAGTTGGTGCCGTCAAACCATGGAGGTCTGGTGCTTGAGCCACCTTCTCTTGGGGGATCCATCTAGCAATAACAGGATCTCGTCTTTTTTTCAAAAAATGAACTCGCTCTGATACCAATTGAAAATTCATGTGTACTGTGCTAGATATCCCAAGCAATTAAGAATATAAATAATTGAAAGTGGAAGGCAATTTATGTGGTGAGGAAATCCACACTGGAAACTCATCTAAAAAAATTTCACTAAAATAAACGTTGGTTACAAACTCAAGGCTCTCGATAGATCGACTCCTCGACTCTATACTCTGTTTGACGTTTGCTCGAATCCTCGACGTACCAACTCCTCTAGCAAAAGCCCTCCGACTCCTTGAAGGCACAATATTGACTCCTCAGTAGCTTTTGTTAAATCCTCAACGTTGCTGAATCCTCAGTGATCACGAACCACAAATCCGAACTCCTTCGGATCAAACTCTGAAGTATTGGAAAGCTTGGCTAAGCAATTCGAGAGAACTTTGAAACTATTTAGTACCTTTTAATGAATGTTCTCTCCCTATGTTTGTAACCCTAGATACATCCCTTATATATATAGCAAGACCCTAGATACATCCCTTATGTATATAGCAAGACCTGGACCGTATATAGTGCGAAACAGTGTAAAAATTACACTTCGTGGGAAGGGCATGGGAAGGGCGCTCAAGTGGTCTTCCCGCGGCCTTCAAGCAAGGCTAATTTCTGGAGGCGTTTCTCGGTTTTTTCCCGTGACTCAGAGCGTGCTTCCTATGGTTTTCCTACGTTATTGCTTGTTTGGCTTTTTTTAACTCATTTTAGACTTCTAAAAGTATTTGGATAACTTTTCTTGAGGCCTTTACACTTCTACTTGACTTAAGACTATAGTGTCTTAGCCTACACTAAGTCTCAACATTACAAAACTCTGTTTTGACTATGGATTTGCCAAGTTTACAATTTTATCCCTAACACTCTCTTCTTCTTTTAACCCACTGCCTCCTTTTTTCTCTTATTCTATTCTTATCCCACCTGATAACTAGGTTTGCTTACTTGTGCAACACCTTTAACATTGACAAGAAAATTTTGTTCCTCTATCTCATGTGCTATATTCCCCACTGTTTGTCAATACTTTTCATGCTCACTTATGCCCTATTAAAAAATAAATTTTTATCACCATGAATTTGTTACTAGTGCTTTCCTATGTTAACCATTTTACATGTTTCTACCTTGTTCTTTTATCTTCTTTAACTCAGTGTCTATTCCTTTTAGAACCTCAAGAAAAAGAGCTGTCAGAGTTTGAGTTGTCCGTCTCCTTTGCTTTCCCTTTCCCTTTACGAGTTGAGCTATCTTCTACCATAGTCAGTATCGTAGTATTTTTGTCTCTCTTCTTCTAACTCACTGCCTTCTCCTATTCCTACACCATTCTCTTTCAGTTGGTTCCCTAATAACTGAGGCCTCTTACTTGTGCAACACCTTGAACACTGGTAAATAAATTTTGTTTTTTTTTTTATAATCTCCTGTGTTATATTCCTTATTTTTTTATCATAACCTTCCAGGCTCATTTGTACCTCATTAAAAAATAAATTTTATCGCCATGAACTTGCTGCCCTTATCTTTTCACATTAACCCTTTCAGATATTTTTACTTTATCTATCTATCTTCTTTGACCTACTAGTTATTCATTATAGAAGCCTAAGAAAAAGAGCTCTCTGAGTCTGAGTTGTTCATCTCCATTATCTTTCTCCTGACTAGTTGAGCTATCTTCTACAATAATCAGAATCTTATTCTTCTAACCCATCACCTCTGCCTTTCTCTTCTCCTATTCCAGCACCATTAGTTCTCGGATAGCCAAGGCCTCTTAGTGACTAGTTGTCTCTCACAACTCAAGACTATGGTAAGGGCAAGAGTGAAAGAGAGTTTTGTGCCTTTCCTAACACTGGTTGAATGTCTCTCCTGGTTGTTGAGTGAAGTTTGAAATTTGATTGTGGATAGCATCAGTCCTATGAGGCGGAAAGAATTGTTTCAAAAACTTTGCCTACATATCATTCTAGGTTTGTATAAAGTTTGGTTAAAATTTGAACCACCTAGCTGCCTTTTCTTTTATGGAGAATGGAAAGAGTTTAAAAATGACAAGTTCTATAGGACAAGTCTAATCTCTAAAAGTCACACAGATATTTCAAAATCGATTTAGATTATTGTAAGGTTTCTTTGAATCCATACTGTGAATGGTAGGAAGAAGTTACGTCATCCTAGGCTTAAAACCCATCGGTTCTCAGGCTAAACAATGCATGATTTAGGTGTATGTCTTGCCTATTGTAAGTAGTCTCTCAGTAACCTAGCAGGAGGTGTTTTAGATAGCCCATTGTTGGATCCTTGAAATTGACAATTTCCTCCATCGTTCCTACCAGTCTTTTTTGGTGTAGGAGATGACGATGAAGTAAAAGAAACAGAAGAAAGATCGACTACAAGGTCTGAGGGTACAAAAAGTGGGTTCACAAAGCTAGAATGCCTAAATTTACTTGTTTCCCCTCGTTCCCAAATGTTCATAAGCTAAAGAAAAAGCTTGCTGGATGTTAGCATCCTGATGGTGTCTGGACGTAGAAGGAAAAGGAATATTATTTTTTTAATTTTATTGTTTTTAAAAAATAGAAGAAGAATAACCTAGAACTACCATAATGATCCATCCATCATTGACGAATCAAGATAAGATCTACTCCACCATGATGAACAAATAAACAAAACAGTAAATAGAAAAGAGAGTAAGAGAAGCAAACTCCATTGAAGAAAAAACTGCACTTGTGTTGAAAGAAAACTATTGTGTAATCCAAACTTTAATCCAAAACTTCAATATAAACACTCAAGAATGCTATCTAAACAAAGGAAAAATAAAAGAGAACTGCATTAAAAAGTAAAAAATGGTTGTATAAAAGTTAGAAACATGTTGGATATTTATAGAGAAATCTTGAAAAACCCTAAAAAACTAAGTTGTCGGAGTGCGGCGTCTGGACGCTAGGACCTAAAGAGGACTTTTTCAACTTAAAAAATGGGAACTCGGGCTACTACATCTTGATAGCATCCGGATGCTAGCCTTAATTTTGCTTTTCTTGCTCATTTTTCACCTGGTTTAAGTCTCCTTTGTCCTTTGAATCAGTTTCTAGCAATTTCCCAGCTTTTTATTCCATCATCTGCACAAAAGAACAAGCTTTTATAAATACCCTGCAATCATAACAAAACACATAAAATAATAAGAAATTGTAGTTAAATACCATAGAAATTAAATTTTAGGGAGAAAGACTGTCCAGACTACACCTCCTCCTACTGTGGCACTGCCATTACCTCTGGCGGGGCCTTAAACCTAGCAACTCCCATTAGACCCCTACACGCAGGTCAACTTTAGGTGAACATCCTCAACTGAAACCCCATAGCCCAAACTAGCATGAGTTCCCTGGCCATGGCCATGGCCAAAATTGACCTGAACCTTGCGACCTCTGGGTTGCCCACAACCTTTGCCCCTAGCTACTGGCTCAACTTTGGGTGCTATCAAGCCAGAAACAAAAAGAACAAAATTTTATCTTTTCATAACAAGTTCAAAACCCAAAACATCAAACCATATGTATCACCTCCTAAAGCACATAATCCTAAAATCCTAAAAGCTCCAATTATTAATAAGTATTCTTAAACTTAGGCTCTGATACCAAGTTGTCACATTCTAAAATCCAAGACCCGAGAACATGGGGACAAAACCCACAAATATTCATCAAACCACATAAACATAACTATATCAAAGCAAAAGTGAATAAATAATTGATATTTTGAAATAATATATCCAAAAGTCTCAATGATGCCACTAGAGGGCTACAAAACCAAACGCCTTAAATACAGTGCAAAATCCAAAATATCTTAAGGGTTACAGTTCAAATGTGAAAGTAAAATGAATATAATTTTTGGGGTATGATTTGGTTGCGCAATCGCAGAATGTACTCATTAACCATTCATGGTTCTAGTCCCAGTCTATCACATCTTGCGTTAATAGACATCCAGTCTTGTAGTCCCGATAATAAATAATATGCTAATGCATATTATACGTTTTAGGTTACTGACCTACTAGGAACATTAATCACCTTATGCAAGTTTCAGGGCTTTCGACCCTTTGGCTTTAGAATCCACTATTTTACTATCCTCTATGACCCCAAAAGAAACGTCAAATCAAATTCTAATTCAATTATGAACAACATATCATACACAAGAATTCTCCCTAAATTAGGTTCTTTTGTTCATCCCTTTAATTAATGCTATCTTGACAAAGATAAATTATGGACGTAAACTTTGATAATTCATATAAAATAGAAAGTTAAATATTTTCAAGTTAATTCAATAAACCTAAAATGTTAGAATTTATTCTAGTTCCATAAAAACAAATTAAGAATTTATGCATGTACCAAATTAATAAAGATTTTAAGAAAACCAAACAGGTGTTTTTGTCTTGGACCATTACAAAAGAGTCCACCTTTAATTTTCTTTTTATAAAATTTATTTTAAATTTAAAAAATTATGACGATTTTACTAGAGATTGTTTCATATATCTAATTGCATTTGTAAAAGTTTCATAAATTAATTCAACTTATGAGCAAGGAGAATTGCTTTTTTACCCCTAATAGTTGAGGTGAAAATCACTTAAACCTTTTGAATTTTAAAAACCTACCTTCACATCCCTCATACTTTGGGCTAAAATGAAGTTGTAAATGGATTTAAATTTTCAAGTAAAAACAAAAAAATAAATAGCTATTAAAAATCAAATAGAATCAAGGGGTGTAAGTGTACGTAATATAAACTACAGGGGATATAAATGTAATTTTAAAACTTAGAGTCAAAACTGTCATGTTTGATGGATTTTTAACGTTTTTACATTAATCCAAAGTACAAGAGATGCAAAGGTAACTTTTTAAAATTCAAGGGTTTCAAGTGATTTTCACGGTAAGTGCAAGGGATAAAAAGGCAATCACATAGATTTTATATAAAAGACCGGACTAATGCTAGTGTAGCAATTCAAACCATACAATTCACTATCATAATTTTTTATATAATTAATTTTAACTAATAAAATCTTGTTTACTAGACATTCTTCTGGACATATTGTTTTATATGTAAAAATATAAGAAATTTTAATTTTTATATATGCATTTCATGTCAAAGATTGGACCAGTTCCAATGTAAAAGCCCAAACCAAACAGTCAACTTTATGAAATAGAAAACTAATTATAAGAAACATTGAAATTGAGCTGGCTACAATTATAGGTGCCAAAGGCACACACCTTTCAGCCTAAAACCATTGATAAATTTAGTGATCTGTACAATAATAACGAACCTATTAAGCTGATGATTAGCATCATCACAATAACGCCCCCCTAAAAAAACGCCTCTAAATGTTCTGTTTTTGTTTTGCTTCAACCTCTGCATAGATTAAACCAAATACATACAGAAGTCTCTTAAGAAGATTCATGTAACACTTCTAGCTACTGATCCAATAATACTATTCCATCCTCTCTCATTTTCTTTTTAGCTTTACTTCTACTGAATGTCTTTCACTGCCTGTTGCCTATGAGGCACCAGCCTCCCTCAACTTCCCTCTCACTTTATCCATCCCCACACCACCACCTCCTCGTCTGATATGTTGTTGCATTGGGACCTTAGTTGAATTCTCTTTATCAAAAAAAAAAAAAAAAATCGAATTTCCTATATTGACCACTTTAATTAGGAAACTAATTATAAAAATTATTAATTAATTAATTTATTCCAACAAGTCCAGCAAGAGCATTAAGTTAGTGATTAAAATCATCTAGGAAAAGGAAAGATTATATTTTGTTTAGGTTATAAAATATATAGAAGCCTTATAAGATCAGACTCTTCTTTATGAAGTAGAAAACTAGTTATGGGAAATACTGAAATTGAGCTACCTGTAATTAAAAGTGCTAAAAGCACACACCCTTCAGCCCAAATCATTGATAAATTTAGTGATCTGTACAATAATAATGAACCTATTAGGCCGATGATTAGCATCATCACAACCCCCCCAAAAAAAAAACCCTCTAAACATTCTATTTTTGTTTTGCTTCAACATCTGCATAGATTAAACCAAATACATACAGAAGTCTCCTAAGAAGATTCATGTGACACTTCTGGCTACTATTCCAATAATACTATTTCATCCCCTTTCACTTTCCCTTTGGCTTTCCTTCTGCTGAATGTCTTTCACTGCCTGTTGTCTATGAGGCACTAGCCCCCCTCAACTTCCAATTGAAACTCTCACTATATCCATCCCCACACCACCACCTCCTCTTCTGATGTGTTCTACATTAGGGACCTTATTTGAATTCTTTTTTGAAGACTTTGTTTCAACATAGTACTCTGTTTCTTTCCTCCTAAAACTTTATGTTCTTTAGGAGTATCCTAAAGTGTGGACTCAGGAAAGCTTTTAGTGTCACCATTGCCCTCCTCATCTTCTTTCTTATTGGCTTGTATTGGTGGCAAAGCTAGCAGAGGTTGTCGTAACTCGGTGGTGCCTGGTGCACCACTGGGTAAAGGAATCAAAGAGTTACATCACGAAGCTGGGGCTGCTAGAGATGGTGGAAACCGTTTTACTATTATTGGGCGGAGTGAAACTTCTACCAGTTTGCTTCAGAGTTACTGGTTGTTCTGCTTTCTCAGGATTGTTTTTTTTTTCATTTTGCTGCTTAACAATGCTATTACTATTTGTTGGAGGAGAGAGTGTGGCAGTTTGTAGCTATTGTTCTCAGCAAGTGGTTGAGTGTGATTTAGTTGCTGCTTGTAGCCTTCACTAAAATTCTTGTACACCGAAGTGGTCTAGTTGCCAAGAGTGGCCTTGTAGTTTTATAATTCTACTTTTCTTGCTGCCGTTACTGTTATTCTACTAGTTATAAGTTAACATGCTATCGCGCTAGCCTTCTCTCTATCAATAGTGCGATTCTAATTCCTCAATCTGGTAAATGAAACCCAATTCAATTCAACACAAGGACATTTCAGCCCTCAACTTAGAAATTACTCTTTATTTTTTTCCAAAGGAAATTTTCATATAAGATACCCTTTCTTACTGGTTCTTGCTTTAAGTCTTTTTCTTTCATCTTCACATCCATTCTATGAATAGCATCCTCCATCTTCTTGATTTGTGCATCTTTGCTCTTAAACTCTAGATTGTTCTTCTCAACCTAACAAGCAGAAAAAAAATTTGTGCATGCAACCTTGGCAACAGATATTAGAGGGAAGGAGGGTTGAGTACAAAAAAAATGATCATTACGGTATTGTTGTCAATTGTTAGTATTTTTAAGAGCTCGGTGCCATCAAATTGCTTATTTGTAGGACCCAACTCTATTCATCTTACCCTACTTGCAAAGTGGAGTGAGCAAAGGGTCTCACCCAGGTCATTCTCATTGGGACTAATTTCTACAAACATCAGTGTCTTTGAGTCTCCTTTGGCAAATACAAATGTGTACATGATAGATCAGTTCTTTTCATCTTTGCACATACATGAACTCTTACTATGAAAAACAATTGCAGTTTAATTTCGTATAAAATCAAAAAAATTACACGTATAAAATTATCAAATTGTAAACATAAGAAATCAAAGCATAAACCACGATAGCTGAATGGTATATGGGCTTCTGATTGCAAGAGTAGATATGACATCGCCAAGTGTAGAAAGAGATCTATTAATATTTTGGGTTTCCTATAGTCTTTCACCCTGTACTTCAGTACAACTAAGTTACAGCTTCATTAGTATATCCATGCTTTGCATTTGAGGGCTTAAACAAAATAAATCTTCGCTCTTAAAACTAGAAAACCAATTTCCAAATTCCTATTGACAGTGACAAAGAGAGAAGCATTTCTAGTATAAAATTTTAGCTCTGGCCTTCTATAAAGAAGGTAAAATAGCATTTTCACTTAGCAAACCATACAGAAGAACCCTATTCAAATTGAATGAACATGGAGTTAATCTTGGAAGAGATGAATGAAGGTTGGGATGGAGCTACATGGGGATTATGGGGGCCTCACCCCCTCCCCCAAGACAACCAAAATTACTACATTTTATATTTTGTAGTTAAGAAAATTAAAATATAGATAGTTCTCTCCCCTCCCATTATTAAAATTTATGGTAGTTATTGTACTTTTGGTAGATTTAGGCATTTAAGCCCCTCTAATCTAATATTTTTGATTGTATCTTTTGTGGAAAACAAAGACCTCCAACTTAGTTTCCATCCAACACTCTTCGTAACATAATTCCCTGCTCTTAACGAATCTTTTGTGCATAAAATATAGTTTAATGTATAAATTATACAGAAGCCATCCTAAAAGTTTTTAGTGCCTAATATTGTTTCTTAGATTTTTTAGGTTATGAAAAATGAAAAGTAGTTAGTTTATGGTACTATGATTGCCACATAAGATCTAAAATAAAAATAAAAAGTCGATCGGATTTGAAGAGAACTTGCATATTAACAGTATTTGGGCTTGCTGAGGAATATCTCATTGTGGTTTGAGAATGATTGGAGGATTTTTTATTTTTTTAGAATATTGAGAAATTATTTTTTTCATTTTTTTCCTGTTGCGGAGATAGACTTAAAATGGAATTCTTGGAAAGAATAATGAAATGATAAAGGGATGTTGGAATTCGTTTAAATTTTTAGCTTTCAATCTAGATAGCTTTAAATACTAATTTCATGATAGTCAAGTGATTGGATAAACAACATTTTGAGAGATGGCCAAAATATTCATTTTTTAATGGTATGGCATACTCTATCATCATAATGACTTGAACGATCAGGTCTTAGGCCCCCTTTTTTTGGTAAATAAGATAATTTGGATTAATGGAAAAAAGCTTACAAATGTCTGGGGGCATTCCTCCGATGTACAAAGAATTAATATCATCTATTTACAATAGCTGGGATCCCCCATTTCAAATATAAGTCATTACCATCAGAAGTACATTTAGCTCTTAACTTTTGCATTACACATAACCGGACTTCATGCTTAATAATTGCCATAATGCTACTGCTAGAAGATGTAATGCCTATGAATATTCTTATGTCCCGTTTGGTTGGACAAAAAAGAATAACTTTTAGCAATTTTAAACAAATGTTTCTTTGGCAACTTTCAAATTTAGTAACTTTTTTACTAAAAAAGTTCTAAAAAATTTTCAGTCTTTAACTAAATAATCAAAAGTTACAAAACATTTTTAACAAATTTCTCTAACTTTTTATCAAACAACTAAAAGTTATTAAAAATTGCTAAAAATTTTAAAATTTTGCCAAACTTATCAAAAAGTTTTAATTACCAAAAATTGCTTAAAATTACTAAAAATTGGGAAGATATCATGTGAGAAATTATGCAAGAGAGATATGTAAGTTTATAACTAATTTTACACATAATATTTAATTAATAGTCAAGATCTTAATTTTCATAATATTCATATATTTTTCCATAAATTATATAATATAGTTAAGAACACATACATTGAGCCATTGTTAATGAAAATTTGAATGCAAAAAGCATCTCAAAATTTGTTCAATTGGATATTTTGCTACAACAAAAATAAAACCCTTGAAAAATCGAATTTCTTCCTCTTACCTTATAAACCCTAATGTATTGTTATTTAATGTATATGAATTGATAGAATTTATCTATTATTTTAAAATAATGGGTCCACTATCATAAATAATATCAAATAATTAGTTTTTTGTTTTTATTTTAAATTTATAATATTAAATTAATAAAATTCATAGTTAATTTCTCTCTATAAACTCACAAAGTTATGTGGAAATAAATCTCTTTCAATAATTGACATTAACTTTTTACAAATTTATAAAAATAATCACACTAGCTTTTAATAATAACAGTTAAAGTAGTGGTGCCACACCACTTTAAAATAATGACGTACTACCATAAATAATGTCAAATAATTAGTTTTTTTGTTATTATTTTAATTTATGATATTAAATTACTAAAATTTATAATTAAATTCCCCATATAAACTTATACGAGAATAAGTCTTCTTCAATAATTGACGTTAACTCTTTTAATTACAAATTTGAAAATATAATGACACACATTTTTAATAATTATAAGTCACTAAAGTGGTGATGGCATTATAGTTTAAAATGATGAAACACTATCATAAATAATGTCAACTAATTAGATTTTTTTTTTGTTATTATTTTAAATTTATGATACTAATTACTAACATGTGTTACGTGGTATTTAGAAGATTAACATGTGATGTACTTATTGGGTAAATTTAACTTTTGTTTGGCGATGAATTTTTTTCCAACCTTTTAACTACTTGAATATCAAATAATATTTTTATATTAAAAGTATAGATATTGTTGACGGTACGATAGATCCCTTAATTCTTTTTGATAAGTTTATAATAGGTAATTTACTAATTTTTTATTGATTATTTTGCAATTGCTAGGAGTATATGAAAATTTTTTTTTCAATTTTTTTGTAGTGTTTAAACATTACTTGTTATTTTTACATTAAATATAGATATGCTTATTTTTTATCTGATAGAAATTTAAATATATTACAAAAATTCACAATGGAAATTTGAGATAATATAATTTAACTTTAAAAAATAATAATAACAATATTTCACGGTACTACTACTAATAATAATAATAAAGTCTTTTTTTTTTCACCGATCAAAGTATATAACACATTGCATAAAGGTGGTTTTGTAACAAACTTGTTCCGTTGTTACCTGTGGAGAGCTGACTCGATTTCCGTTTTGAATTTCAAAAACTTTTCGTTATTACCTGCGGAGAGCATGGTCTCCATTCTCTGCTCCTTCGACCACCACTTCTCAGCCCTCGAAACCGCCATGCACCCTATGCAGATCCCTCCCCTCGTTCTTCTCTTGTATAGTGTAGTGATTTGAGGAAGTGAGTCAAAATATTGCGCTGCGATCTGATTGGAATTTTTTTTTTATTTTCTTTTCAACGTCGGTGTGATTCACTTCCTCGAACAGATGGAGATGGTAGACCTAAACTCGGACACACCTTTATCACTACCATCATAGGCCTCCAGGTTTCAACTCTCTCTCTCTCTCTATATTTAAGTAGTCTCTCTTTCTATATATAAGTATTCTTTGTAAAAATAGTATACTCATATTATGTGTATGTATATTTACCGATACAAATTCTTGTTTTTTATGTGATAATTGATTTTGGTTGTGAATACATGAAGGTTTAGTAATCTGGATTTTGCCTGCTCTGTGATGGTCTCTTGAATGTGTTATTGCCCAAATTTCAAATCAGTATGAAATTTTTGCAAGGTTGTATGATTTTTATTGGAACTTATTTGCCAATAGTCTCACAATAGCTGGTAATTATTATTATATTTTTCTTTTTCTTTTTTTAGTATTATTGCTTAGGTTTCGATGTTCCAGAAATCGTTAATCTAGGTTTGTTTTGGGGTCCTCTGGAAAATTTTGGAATTTCTTTAGTGATTTCAATTAAATACAAGTTTTGAGTTTGTATCCTAATCTTTTTGAATTTATTTTTCGTTGTTCCTTGTCAATATTAATTGTATTTTGCCTTTTGGAAATCCTGCTTTCCTATTTCCTTTGTTTTGTGCTTTCCTGTTCAGTCTTGACTGGCTCTCTTGTTTTTTTGTTTTCGAATCGTCAACGGTGTAATCCAGATAATACCAATTTGATGGTCTGTTGCCTTCTGTAATTTTACAGCTTATTGATCATTTGTAGAACTTCATGGTTAGTATTTGCTTAATCTTTCGTGTGTGTTTATAATTAGTCTCAGTTCTGAATGGTGATGCGTGTAGCCTTTTGCCTTGGTTTTGCCAAACAAAAATGTCCATGGTCTATTGTTTGTATTGATAAAGGTCCATCTTATAGCTTTTTGATCTTCTTTTCCCTTTCTCTGTTGATTTTATTGGCCCTTAAATGTTTTATTTAACATGAACAAACAGAGTTTCAGTTCTAAAATAGTGTTTTGGTTTGTATTGTGACATTAATTGCATATACAAGACAAGGATTCATTTGATTTGGAAGGTGCATGAGAATATTGATAAGACATTCATGATTGCTCAAGTCTTCTTGGGCCGATTTGATCTTTCACGCCAGGTCGCTTAGGGTTTTATTTTTTAATTTTTTATTTTTTGAGTAATTCTGCACTTTTGATATACAAAGGTTTTTGTGATGTGTAATATCATTGTGGTGCTTCAATTTGGTGGTGATTATTGATTTGTAAAATAGTTCTCTATTTCTCAATATATATATATGATTCCAATCCTAACCTCAAAATTCTTCCAGAAACCCTCCCTGGACAACATTTTCCATTACCTTGCTTAAAACCTCTACGCTGAAAATAAAGAGTGAAGATGATATTGGATACCCCTAGACACAATCCTGTAGAATTTTTAAATTATTTAGTAAGCAATCCATTGATTAAAATTTAGATTGCTAGTAATTTGTTCGACTATTCATCTTCAGAAGAGTCTATCTATGGACAAGATGTGAAGCATATAATTTGAAACTTTGGTGTGTCAAATGAAGTGGTTTGCTTGAATATTGCATTCCAATGGATGAAAATGATCCTATTAGGATTTATCATCTAGTAGCAGCTTTTGAAAGAATAGAGTTTCTCATTAATTAAATAGGACTTCCTGCTTTATTTTAGAGACTCTACCTATATCATTTCACTATCAACATCATTAAGATTTCATTTCTTAAGATTTCTTCAAAACCTAAGTTGACATTGACACTGACAATATGAATTATAATGCTCCCATTAATTGAATTGAAGTCGGGTATTGCATAAAATCTTTTATGTGATGATAAATCTTCATCACCGTTAACTTGTTGCAATTGTCTTCCTACATTAATCCTTTTAGATGTTTTTGTCCCAGCACTTTATCTTTCTTTACACACCCTTTGTTCTTTTTATAATCCGATGGGAAAGGCTTGTCAAAGTTTGAGCTGTCCATTTCTATTGTTTTATCTTTTTGATTGCTAGTTGAGCTATCTTCTATCATAATCGGGTTCACAATATTTTTCTCATTTTTTTTCTAACCCACTGCCTCCTCCGTTCTCTTGTTTTCTTCTTGTACTAATCTCTTTTTAGCTAGCTTACTGATAACTACGCCTCTTACTTGTTCAACATTTTTGAATATTGGTATGTAATTTTTTTCTTCTATCTCTTGTGCCATATTGCTCCCATTTTATAATCACATTCCATACTCACTTGTGCCCCATTTAAAATAAATTTTTATTACCAAGAACTTGCCGCCATTATCTTCCCATATTAACCATTTTAGAACTTTTTTGCCTCATCCTTTTTTTCTTCCAAGACCAAGTGTTTATTCCTTTTTATTCACCATAAGAAAGAGTTGTTTGAGTTTAGGTTATCCGTCCCCATTGCTTTATCATTCCCTTTCCCTGTTGAAATAGATTCTTGAATAATCATAATTATGTTATCTCTCTCTTTTCTTCTTCTAACCCAGTGCATTTGCATTTCTCTTCTTCTGCTCCTGCACTATTCTTTTACAGTTAGTTCCTTAATACCAAAACCTCTTACTTGTGCATCACATTGAATCATTGGCAAGCTAATTTTGTATTTGGTCTCATGTCTTATATTCCCTGTTTTTTATCCTCATCATCCACGCTCGCTTGCTATACATTAAAAAATAAATTTTTATTATTGTGAACTTGAAGCCACTGTTATTCCACATTAACCCTTTCAGACATATCTGTCTCATCCCCTTTATATATTCTTTAACCAATTGCCTATTCATTTTTGAACCCCAAAAGGGAAAGTTGTTTGAGTTTGAGCTTGAGCTTTCCATCTACATTGTCTAACCATTCCATTTGCCAATTGAACAATCTTCTATTATAATTAGAATTATAGTAAATCTTTCTCATTTCCTTCCGACCTATTGTTTCCTTTATTTTCTTATTTTATTCCCACACTATTCTTCTTCAATTGGCTCCCTGATCATTAGGACTCTTTCCTTTGCATGAACTTGAACTTTGGGGTGTAAATTTTGTTTTTCTTTTGCGGGTGTTTTATTGCTCTCGTTTTGTCATCACCATCCCTACTTAATTGCACCTTATGAAAAAAAAAATTTTTTATCACCAAGAAGTTACTGCTCCTAGCTTCCTATATTAACCTGTTTAGAGGAATCTACCTCATCTCTTTTTTCTTCTTTAATGTAAGGTGTTTTTTTTTTTTCAGAACCCTAAGTGAAGGAGTTGTATGAGTCTGAGCTATTCCACTCTGTTAGTTTACCTTCTTTTTTGCCATTGAGCTGTCTTTTACCATCACTAGCATTGTAGTGTTTCTCTCATTTCTTCTTTTAACCCATCGCCTCCTTTACTCTCTTATTCTATTCTTGCCAACTGGTCTTCAGTTCGTTCTCGCATAACCAAGGCCGCTTACTTATGCAATACCTTTAACATTAGGAAGAAAATTTTGTTCTTCTTTCTTAAGTGTTATTGTCATGAAACCAAATTAGCTGCTCTCGAATAAAACTCATTTGTTTCGTTTTCTCTTTTATTTTTTCACTTATCAATCAAAAAGTTAGTTTAGTTCAGATATATTCCATGCTTACTAGTATCCCTTGAAAAACGAAATCATTGTCATAATTAACTTGTTGCCACTGTCTTCCTACACTATCCCCTTTAGATGTTTTTGGCTTACCACCTTATTTTTTTAAATAGCCACTATTTCGTTTATAACCTTAAGGGAAAGGGTTTTCAAAGTTTGAGCCGTCCATTTCTAATGCTTTATCTTTCCATTGCTAATTGAGCTATCTTCTATCATAACGGGATCATAGTATTTTTCTGGTACTAATCTCTCTTTAATTGGCTCGCTGATAACTATACTTCTTACTCATTCAATAGTTTGAATATTGGCATGCAATATTTTTCCTATATATCTTGTGTTATATCCCTCCCATTTTATCATCACCTTCCATACTCACTTGCACCCCATTAAAAAATAAATTTTCATCACCGTGGACTTGCTGCTGCTATTTTCCTATATTAATCTTTTTAAAGTTTTTTTGCCATATCCCTTTTTTTTCATTGACCAAGTGTTTATTCCTTTCCATTCACCAAAAGAAAGAGTCGATCGAGTCTGGGTTATCCATCTTCATTGCTCCATCTTTCCCTTTCCCAGTTGAATTAGATTTTGAATAATCATCATTATGTTATATCTTTGTTTTCTTCTTCTAACCTAGTGCATTTGCATTTCTCCTCTTCTGCTCCTGTGCCATTTTTTTTTAGTTTGTTCCTTAATATAAAAGCCTCTTACTTGTACAACACCTTGAATCATTGGCAAGAAAATTTTGTTTTTCTATCGCATGTCTTGTATTCCCTATTTTTTATCATCATCATGCATGCTTGCTTACACTAAATTAAAAAATAAATTCTTATTACCATGAACTTGATGCCATTGTTATTCCACATTAACCCCTTCAGATGTATCTATCTTATCCTCTTATATTCTTTAACCATCCGTTTATTCTTTTTTGAACCCCAAGAAGAAAAGTTGTTTGAGTCTGAGCTGTCCGTCTACGTTGCTGAACCATTTTTTTGCAGGTTGAGCTATCTTCTCTTATAATTAGGATTACAGTATATCTTTCTCTTTTTTTTCTGACCTACTGCTTCCTCTACTTTCTTTTTCTATTCTCACACCATTCTTCCTCAATTGGCTCCCTGATAATTAGACCTCTTTCCTATGCATGAACTTTAACATTGGGAAGAGAATTTTGTTGTTCTATCTCAAGTGTTATTGTTATGAAACCAAATTATTTTGGGAAGCGAAATCTATTATCGTTTGTTTCTATTTTTCTCTTTTATTTTCTTACTTATTAATCAATAAGTTAGTTCAGTTTAGTTATATTCCATGCTTTTTATCATGAACTTCCACACTTACTTTTATCCCTTTGAAAACTAAATCATTATCGCCATTAACTTGTTGCCACCGTCTTCCTGCATTAACCCTTTTAGATTTTTAACCAAACCACCTTATCTTTTTTAACCCACCCATTATTCTTCTTATAACCTTAAGGGAAAGGGTTGTCAAAGTTTGAGCTGTCCATTTCTATTGCTTAATCATTCTAATGCTAGTTGAGCTATCTTCTTTCATAATTAGGATTATAGTATTTTTCTCTATTTTTTTTGTAACCCACCACCTCCACCATTCTCTTGCGTTATTCTTGTACTAATCCCCCTTTAGTTAGCTCGTTGAGAATTATACTTCTTAGTCATTCAACGTTTTCAATATTGGTATGCAAATTCTTTTCTTCTATCTCTTGTGTTATATTCCTACCATTTTATCATCACCTTCCATACTCACTTGCACCCCATTAAAAGATAAATTTTTATTACCATTAACTTGCTACCAGTGCCTTCCTATATTAACCTTTTTAGATCTTTTTACCTCATCCCTTTTTTTTTTGTTAACCAAGTATTTATTCATTTTTACTCTCCAAAAGAAAAGCTAATCGAATATGGGTTATCCATCTCCATTGCTTCATCTTTCCCTTTCCTAGTCGAATTAGATTTTGGAACAATCATCATTATGTTATCTCTCTTTTTTCTTCTTCTAACCCAACGAATTCGTATTTTCTCTTCTTCTACTTCTACACTATTTTTTTTTTTCAATTGGCTCCTCAACACCAAGCCTCTTACATGTACAATACCTTGGATCGTTGGCAAGCAAAATTTGTTTTTTTGTCTCATGTATTATATTCACTATTTTTTATCATCATCGTCCTTGATCGCTTGCACTACATTAAAAAATAAATTTTTATTACTATGAACTTGATGCCACAATTATTCCACGTTAACCCTTTCAGATGTATCTGTTTATCCCCTTTATATATTCTTTAATTAACTGTCTATAACTTTTTGAATCCCATGAGGAGAGGTTGTTCGAGTCTAAGCTATCCGTCTATATTACCCAACCTTTTCGTTTGCTAGTTGAGCTACCATCTATTTTAATAAGGATTATAATATATCTTTCACTTTTTCTTCTAATTCTCTTATTCTTTTCTCACACCATTCTTCTCCAATTGACTCCGTGATAATTAGGTCTCCTTCTTATGCATGAACTTGAACTTTTGGGAGTAAATGTTTTTTTTCTTTCACGGGTGTTATATTCCTCTCATTTTGTCTTCATCATCCATGCTTAACTGCATCTTCTAGAAAAAAATAAATTATTATCACCGAGAACTTACTGCCACTAGCTTCCTACATTAACCCCTTTAGATGCATCTACCTAATCCATTTTCTCTTCTTTAATCTTTTGCCCTTTTTTTTTTTTTTGGAACCCTAGGTGAACAGGTTGTATGAGTCTGAGCTCTTCCCCTCTGCTAGTTTAGCTTCTCTTTTGCCATTGAGTTATCTTTTACCATAACTAGCATGTAGTGTTTCTCTCTCTTCTTTATCTAACCCATTGCCTCCTTCACAGTCTTGTACCATTCTTGCACACTGGTCTTCAATTTGCTTCGGATAACCAAAGCCTCTTACTTGTGCAATACCATGGATATTGGGAAGCAAATTTTGTTCTTCTATCGCAAGTGTTATTGTCAAGAAACCAAATTAGTTGTCCCGAATAAAACTCATTTATTTTTTTCCTTTATTTTCTTACTTAACAATCAATAAGTTAGTTCAGTTCAGTTATATTCCCTGCTTTTTATCATAACCTTCCATGCTTACTTGTACCTTTTTGAAAACTAAATCATTGTCATCATTAACTTGTTGCCACTGTCTTCCTCCATTAACCCTTTCAAATGTTTTTGCCTAACCACCTTATCTTTTTTTAACCCATCTAATGTTCCTTTTATAACCTTGAGGGAAAGGGTTGTCAATGTTTGAGCTGTCCAATCCTATTGCTTTATCTTTCCAATGCTACTTGAGCTATCTTCTGTCATAATTAAGATCATAGTATTTTTCCCAATTTTTTTTCTAACCCACCACCTCCAGCTTTCTCTTGTTTTACTCTTGTACGAATCTCCCTTTACTTGGCTCGCTGAGAATTATACTTCTTAGTCATTCCGTACTTTGATCATTGGTATGTAAATTCTTTTCTTCTATCTCTTGTGTTATATTCCCCTCATTTTATCATCACCTGCCAAAGTCACTTGCACCTCTTTGAAAATAAATTTTTATTACCATGAACTTGCTGCCACCGTCTTCCTATATTAACCTTTTTAGATCTTTTTGCCAGATCCCTTTTTTTTCGTTGACCAAGTGTTTATTCCTTTTTCATCACTAGAAGAAAGAGCTGTTTGAGTCTGGGTTATCCGTCCCCATTGCTTCATCATTCCCTTTCCCAGTTGAATTAGACTTTTGAATAATCATCAATATGTTATCCCTTTTTTTTCTTCTTCTAACCTAGCACATTCGTAATTCTTTTCTTCTGCTCCCGCACCATTCTTTTTTAGTGGGTTCCTTAATACTAAAGCCTCATACTTATGTAACACCTTGAATCGTTGGCAAGCATATTTTGTTCTTCTGTCTCATGTCTTGTATTCCCTGTTTTTTATCATCATCATCCTTGCTCGCTTGGACAACAAAAAAAATATAATTTTTTACTACCAAGAATTTGGTGCCACTGTTATTCCATGTTAACCCTTTCATATGTATCTTTCTCATCCCCTTTATATATTCTTTAACCAACTATCTATTCATTTTCGAATACTTAGAGACGTGTCTGTGCTCTCCATCTACATTACCTAACCTTTTCATTTGCTAGTTGAGCTATCTTCTATTATAATTAGGATTATAGTATATATTTCTCTTTTTCTTCTGACCTACCACTTCCTCTACTTTTTTGTTCCATTTTCACACCATTCTTCTTCAATTGGCTCTATGAAAATTATGTCTCTTTCCTATGCATGAACTTGAACTTTGGAGAGCAAATTTTTTTCTTCTTTCATGGGTGTTATATTGCTCTCGTTTATTGTTTAATTGCACCTTATGAAAAAAATAAATGATTATCTCTAAGAACTTGCCCGTTTAGATGCATCTGCCTCATCCATTTTCTTCTCTTTAATCTATTGTTTTTGTTTTTTTAAGAACCCTAAGTGAAGGAATTCTATGAGTCTGAGCTGTTCCTCTCTGTTAGTTTACGTTCTCTTTTGTCGTTGAGTTATCTTTTACTATAACTAGCATTGTAGTGTTTCTCTCTCTTCTTCTTTTAACCCGTAGCTTGATTCATTCTCTTGTTCTATTCTTGCCCATTGGTCTTTAGTTCGTTCTCAGAAAACTATGGCCTTTATCCTATGCATGAACTTGAACAATGGGGAGCAAATTTTTTTTCTTCTTTTACAAGTGTTATATTGCTCTCTTTTTGTCATCACCATCCATACTTAATGCGCCCTATTAAAAAATTAAATTTTTATTAGCAAGATCTTGCTACCTTATCTTCCTATATTAGCCATTTTAGATGCATCTACCTCATCCATTTTCTTTTCGTTAGTTTACTTTTATTTTCTAGAAACCCAAGAGAAGATGTTGTATGACTTTGAGCTGTTTTGCTCTGTTAGTTTACCAAATTTGCTACTCTTGAATAAAACACATTTGTTTTCAATTTTCCCTTTTATTTTCTTACTTATCAATCAGTAAGTTAGTTCAGTTAGTTATATTCCATGCTTTTTACCTTGACATTCCATGTTTACTTGTACCCCTTTAAAAACTAAATCATTGTCACCATTAGCTTGTTGCCACTATCTTCTGACATTAACCCTTTTAGACGTTTTTGCCTCACCACCTTATCTTTTTTAACTCATCCACTATTCCTTTTACAACCCTATGGGAAAGGTTGGCAAAGTTTGAGCCGTCCATTTCTATTGCTTTATATTTCCATTGCTAGTTGAGCTATCTTCCATCATAATTGGGATCATAATATTTTTCTGTGTTTTTTTCTAGCCCACCGCCTCTTCCATTCGCATGTTTTCTTATTGTATTAATCTCCCTTTAGTAGGCTCGTTAATAACTATGCTTCTTACTCGTTTAATACTTTGAATATTGGCATGCGAATTGTTTTCTTCTATTTCTTGTGTTATATTCCTCCCATTTTATCATCACCTTCCATATTCACTTACACCCTATTAAAAAGCAAATTTTTATTACCACAAACTTGCTACCACTATCTTCCCATATTAACCTATTTAGATATTTTTGCCTCATCCCTTTTATAACCGTTGCCCAAGCGTATATTCCTTTTTATTCACCAGAACAAAGAGTTGTTCGAGTTTGAATTATCCATCTCCATTGGTTTATCTTTTGTTCCCCAGTTGAATTAGATTTTTGAATAATCATCATATTACTATCTCTCTCTTTTCTTCTTCTAACCCAATGCATTCGTATTTCTCTTCTTTTGCTCCTGCATAATTCTTTCTCAGTTGGTTCCTTAATACCAAAGCCTCTTACTTGCTCAACACCTTAAATCATTGGCAAGCAAATTTTGTTCTTCCATCTCATGTCTTTTATTCCTTATTTTTTATCATCATCATCCTTGTTCACTTGCACTACATTAAAAAATAAAATTTTATTACAATGAACTTGATGCCATGATTATTCCACATTAACCCTTTCAGATGTATCTATCTCATCCCATTCATATATTCCTTAAAACCAACTATCTATTACTTTTTAAATCCCAAGAGGAAAGGTTGTTCGAGTTTGAGCTGACCGTCTACATTGCCTAACCTTTCCGTTTGCCAGTTGAGCTATCTTTTATTATAGTTAGGATTATAGTATATCTTTCTAATCTTATCCGGACCTACTTCTTCCTCTATTTCTTGTTCGATTCTCACACCATTCCTCTTCAATTGGCTCCATGATAATTAGGCCTTTTTCCCATGCATTAACTTGAACTTTGGGGAGGAAATATTGTTCTTATTTCGTGGTGTCATATTGCTCTTGTTTTATCATCACCATCCACGCTTGATTGCACCATATGAAAAAAGTAAATTTTTATCACCAAGAAATTGTTGCTCGTAGCTTTCTACAGTAATCCATTTAGATGTATCGACCTCATTTATTTTCTCTTTTTTAATCTACTGGTTTTTTTTAGAACCTTAAGTGAAGGTGTTGTACGAGTCTAAGCTGTTCCCCTTTATTAGTTTACCTTCTATTTTGCCATTGAGCTATGTTTTTCCTTGACAACATTGTAGTGTTTCTTTCTCTTCTTCTTTTAAACCACCACCTCCTTCACTCTCCTATTCTATTCTTGCCCATAGGTCTTCAGATCGTTCTCGAATAACCAAGGCCTCTTACTTTTGTAGTACGCTAAACATTGGGAAGCAAATTTTGTTGTTCTATCTCAATTGTTATTGTTACGAAACCAATTCAGTTGCTCTCAAAGAAAACACGTTTGTTTTCATTTTTCTCATTTATTTTCTTAGTTATCAATCAATAAGTTAGTTCAGTTCAGTTACTCCATGCTTTTTATCATGACCTTCTATGCTTAATTGTACCGTTTTGAAAACTAAATCACTGTCACCATTAATTTGTTGCCACTATCTTCCTACATTAACCCTTTCAGATGTTTTTGCCTCACCACCTTACCTTTTTTAACCTGCCCACTGTTCTTTTTATAACCTTAAGGGAAAGGGTTGTAAATGTTTGAGCTATGCAATCCTATTGCTTTATCTTTTTTTATTGCTAGTTGAGCTATCTTCTGTCATAATTAAGATCACAGTATTTTTCTTAATTTTTTTTCCTAACCAACCGTCTCCACCATTCTCTTGTTTTATTCTTATATTAATCTCTATTTAGTTGGCTTGTTGAGAACTATATTTCTTAGTCATTCAGTACTTTGAATATTGGCATGCAAATTCTTTTCTTCTATCTCTTGTGTTATATTCCTCTCATTTTATCATCACCTTCCATACTCACTTGTACCCCATTAAAAAATAAATTTTTATTCAACTTGCTGTTGCTATCTTCCTATATTAATTGTTTTAGATGTTTTTGCCTCATTCCTTTTTTCTTCGCTGACCAAGTGTTCATTCATTTTTATTCTCGCGAAGAAAGAGCTGTTCGAGTATGGATTATCCATCTCCATTGCTTCATCTTTCCCTTTCCCTTTCCCAGTTGAATTAGATTTTTTAATAATCATCACTTTGTTATATCTCTCTTTTCTTTTTCTAACCCAACATATTCGCATTTCTCTTCTTCTACTCTTGTACCTTTTTTTTTTTTTAATTTGTTTCCTTAATATCAAAGACTTTTACTTTTGCAACACCTTGAATTGTTGGCAAGTAAATTTCTCTCTTCTGTCTTATGTCTTGTATACCTTATTTTTTTATCATTATCGTTCTTGTTTGCTTGCACTACATTAAAAAATAAAATTTTATGACCACGAACTTGATGCCACGGTCATTCCACATTAACCCTTTCAAATGTATCTATCTCATCCCCTTTATATATTCTTTAACCAACTGTCTATTACTTTTTCAATCCCAAGTGGAAAAGTTGTTCGAGTCGGAGCTGTCCGTCTACATTGCCTAACCTTTTCATTTTCCAATTGAGCTATCTTCTATTATAATTAGGATTATAGTATATCTTTCTATTTTTCTTCTCACCTACCGCTTTCTCTAGTTTCTTATTCTATTCTCACACCGTTTTTCTTCAATTGGCTTCCTAATAATTAGACCTCTTTCCTATGCATGAACTTAAGCTTTGGTAACAAATTTTTGTCTTCTTTCGCGGGTGTTATATTGCTCTCGTTTTGTCATCAACATCCAAGCTTAATTGCACCTTACAAAAAAAAATAATTATTATCAGCAAGACCTTGCTATGCCTAGCTTCCTACATTAACTTGTTTTGATGCATCTACCACATCCACTTTCTCTTCTTTAGTCTGTTGTTTTTTTTTTTTTTTTTTTAGAACTCTAAGTTAAGGAGTTGTACGAGTCTAAGTTGTTCTCCTCTGCTAGTTTACCTTCTCTTTTATCATTGAGTTATCTTTTACCATAACTAGCATTGTAGTGTTTCTCTATTTTTCTCTTTCACTCTTTTGTTCTATTCTAGCCCATTGGTCTTCAGTTCGTTCTTGGAAAACTAAGGCCTTTCACTTATGCAATACCTTGAACACTAGGATGCAAATTTTGTTCTCTATCTCAAATGTTATTGTTATGAAACCAAATTAGTTGCTCTTGACTAAAACTCGTTTGTTTTCATTTTCTCGTTTATTTTCTTGGTTATCAATCAATAAGTTAGCTCAGTTCAGTTATACTCCATGCTTTTTATCATGACCTTCCATGCTTATTTGTGCCCCATTAAAACTAAATCACTGTCACCATTAACTTGTTGCCACTATCTTCCTACGTTAACCCTTTTAGATGTTTTTACCTAACCACCTTATTCTTTTCAACCATCCCACTGTTTCTTTTATAGCTTTAAGGAAAAGGGTTGTCAAAGTTTGAGCTGTCATTTTCTATTGCTTTTATCTTGCCATTGCATTTTGTGCTATCTTCCTTTATAATTGGGTTCATAATATTTTTCTCTGTTTTGTTTCCTAACCCATCGACTCTTCCATTCTCTTGATTTATTCTTGTACTAATCTTCATTTAATTTGCTCACTAATAACTATTCTTCTTAGTCATCAAACATTTTGAATGTTGGCATGAAAATTTTTTTCTTCTATATGTTGCGTTATATTCCTCCATTTAATAATCACCTTCCATACTCACTTGCACCCCATTAAGAATTAAATTTTTGTTACCATGAACTTACTACCATTTTCTTCCTATGTTAACCTCTTTAGATCTTTCTTCCTCCTCCTTTTTTTCATTTTTGACTAAGTGTTTATCCCTTTTTTATTCAGTATAAAAAAGAGTTGTTTGAGTCTAGGTTCTCCATCTCCAGTGCTTAATCTTTCCCTTTCTCAGTTGAATTTTATTTTTGAATAATCATCACTATGTTGTCTCTCTCTTTTCGTCTTTTATCCCAGCGCATTCGTATTTCTTTTTTTATGCTCCTACACTATTCTTTTCTGTTGGTTCCAAAATAGCAAGCCTCTTACATGTGCAACACACAAGAAATTTTTTTTCTTCTTTCTTATGTCTTGTATTCCCTATTATTTACCATCACCATCCATGGTCGCTTGTACTACATTAAAAAATAAACTTTTCTGATCATGAATTTGATGGCATTGTTATTCGACATTAACTCTTTCAGTTGTATCTGTCTCATTCCTTTTATATTCTTTAGCCCACTATCTATTCCTTTTTGAACCCCAACAGGAAAATTTGTTCGAGTCTGAGTTATCCGTATACATTGCCTAACCTTTCCGTTTGCCAGTTGAGATATCTTCTATTATAATTAGGATTATACTATATCTTTCTCTTTTTCTTCTGACTTTCAGCTTCCTCTATTTTCTTATTCTATTCTAACACCGTTCTTCTTCGGTTGGTTCCCTAATACATAGGCCTCTTTTTTGTGCATGACCTTGAACAATGGGGAGTTTTCCCCTTTTTGCAAGTGTTATATTGCTCTCTTTTTGTCATCACCATCCATACTTAATTGCACCCTATTAAAAAAATAAATTTTTACCACCAGGTTCTTGCTCCCCCTATCTTCTTACATTAATTGTTTTAGATGCATTTGCCTCATCCATTTTCTCTTCTTTAATCTACTTTTTTCTTTTAGAAACCCATTTGAAGCTGTCGCATGAGTATGAGCTATTCCGTTCTGTTAGTTTACCTTTCTACCATGACAAGCATTGTAGTGTTTCTCTCTCTTCTTCTTTTAACCCACTACCACCTTCTCTCTCTCATTCTATTATTGCCCACTAGTCTCCAGTTCGGTCCCGGATAACAAAAGCCTCTTACATGTATAATACATTGAACATTGGCAAGTAAATTTTGTTTTTCTATCTCAAGTGTTATTGTTATGAAATCATATTAGTTGCTCTTGAATAAAAATCGTTTGTTTTCATTTTTCTCTTTTATTTTCTTACTTATCAATCAATAAGTTAGTTCATTTCAGTTATATACCATGCTTTTTGTTATAACCTTCCACGCTTACTTGTACCTCTTTAAAAACTAAATCATTGTTGCCGTTAACTTATTCCTGTTATCTTCATACATTAACCCTTTCATATGTTTTTACCTCACCACCCTATCTTTTTTAACCTGCCCAATGTTCCTTTTATAATCCTACGGAAAGGGGTGTCAAAGTTTGAGCCGTCCATTTCTATTGCTTTATCTTTCCATAGCTACTTGAGCTATCTTCTATCATAATCGGGATCATAGTATTTTTCTCTGCTTTTTTTTCTAACCCACTACCTCTTCCACTCTCTTGTTTTATGCTTGTACTAATCTCTCTCTAATTGGCTCCCTAATAGCTATACTTGTTACTCGTTCAACACTTTGAATATTGGCTTGTAAATTTTTTTCTTTTATCTCTTGTGTTATATTCCTCCCGTTTTATCATCACCTTCCATACTCACTTGCACCCCATTAAAAAATAAATTTTTATTACCATGAACTTGCTACCACTATCTTCCCATATTAACCTTTTTATATCTTTTTCGCTTGATCCCTTTTTTCTTCATTAACCAAGTGTTTATTCTTTTTATTCAAAAGAAGAAAAAGTTGTTCGAGTGTGGGTTATCCGTCTCTGTTCCTTTATCTTTCTCTTTCCTAGTTGAATTAGATTTTTGAATAATCATCATCATAGTATCTTTCTCTTTTTTCCTTCTAACCCAGTTCATTTGCATTCTCTTCTTCTACTCCGCTATCATTCCTTCTCAGTTGGTTCCTTAATACCAAGGCCTCTTTCTTGCACAACACCTTGAATCAGTTGTGTGAAGTTTTGTTCTTCTATCTTATGTCTCATATTCCCTATTTTTTATCATCACCATCCATGCTCACTTGCACTAGTTTAAAAAATAAATTTTTATGACCATAAACTTGACACCACTGTTATTCGACATTAACCTTTTTTGATGTACCTATCTCATACCCTCTTGCTATGTAACCCACTGTCTGTTCCATTCTAAACCCCAGGAGGAAGAGTTAGTCGAGTCTGAGCAATCCATCTATAATGCCTAACCTTTGCGTTTGCCAGTTGAGCTATTTTCTACTGTAATTAGCATTATAGTACATCTCTCTTTTTCTTATGACCTTAAAAAAATAAATTTTTATCAAAAGGATCTTGCTGCCCCTATCTTCCTATATTAACCATTTTAGACGCATCCGCCACTTCACTTTTCTCTTCTTTAATATACTATTTTTTTTCTTTTTAGAAACCCAAGTGAAGGAGTTGTATAAGTCTTAGTTGTTCTCCTCTGTTAGTTTACCTTCCTTTTTGCCAGTTGAGCTATCTTTTACCATAACCTGCATTGTAGTGTTTTTTTCCCTTCTTCTTTTAACCCACCACCTCCTTCTCGCTTGTTCTATTCCTTTCCACTAGTCTTCACTTCGTTCCCAGCTAACCAATGCCTCTTACTTGTAAAATACCTTGAGCATTGGCAAACAAATTTTGTTCTTCTATCACAAGTGTTATTGTTATGAAACCAAATTAGATGTTCTCAAACAAAACTCATTTGTTTTCATTTTTCTCTTTTATTTTCTTACTTATCAATCAATAAGTTAGTTCACTTTAGTTATATTCCATACTTTTTATCAAGATCATCTATGTTACTTATACCCCTTTAAAGACTACATCATTGTCACCATTAACCTGTACCCATTGTCTTCCTACAAAAACCGTTTTAGATGTTTCTACCTCATCCTCTTATCTTTTTTAACCCGCTCTCTGTTGCTTTCATAACCCCAAGAGAAAAGGTTGTCAAAGTTTGAGCTGTCCATCTCCATTGTTTTACCTTTACCATTTCTAGTTGATCTATCTTCCACCATATTCGGGATCATAGAATTTTTTTTTTATTTTCCTTTTCTAACCTTACTCCATTCTCTTGTTTTATTCTTGTACTAATCTCTCTTTAGTTGGCTCGCTGATAACTATACTTCTTACTTGTTCAATACTTTGAATATTGGCATGTAAATTTTTTTCTTTAATCTCATGTGTTATATTTCTCACATTTTACTATCATCTTTCATACTCATTTACACCCCATTAAAAAATAAATTTTATTACCAAGAACTTGCTATTGCTATCTTTCCGTAGTAACCTTTTTAGATCTTTTTTGTCTTATCCATTTTTTCTTCTTTAAGCAAGTGCTTTTACTCGTGTAACACCTTAGATTGTTGGCAAGCAACTTTGTTCTTCTATCTCATGCCTTGTATTTCTTATTGTTTATCATCTCCATCAGTGATCACTTGCACTAGATTAGAAAATAAATTTGTATGATCATGAACTTAACGCCACTGTTATTCCACATTAACCATTTTAGATATATCTGTCTCATCCTCTTTATGTTCTTTAACCATTGTCTGTTCTTTTTTCAACCCTAAGAGGAAGAGTTGTTCGGGTCTGAGCTATCCGTCTACATTGCCTAACCTTTGCGTTTGCCAACTGTGCTATCTTCTACTATAGGTAGGATTATTATATATCTCTCTCTTCTTCTTCTGACCTACCATTTCTTCTATTTTCGCATTCTTTTTCCACATCATTCTTCTTAATTTGGCTCCCTGATAATTAGGCCTTCTTCCTATGCATGACCTTGAACATTTGGTGGCAAATTATTTTTCTTATTCGCATTTGTTATCTTGCTCTCTTTTTGTCATCACCATCCATATTTAATTGCACCCAGTTAAAAAAATATATTTTTATCACTAGGATCTTGCTGCCCCTTTCTTCATACATTAACCGTTTTAGATGCATCTGCTTCATCCTTTTTCTGTTCTTTAATCTAATGTGTTTTTTTAAAAAAAACCCAGTGAAGGAGTTGTATGAGTCTGAGCTCTTCCCCTCTGTTAGTTTACCTTCCTTTTTGCCAGTTGAGCTATCTTTTACTATAACCACCATTGTAGTGTTTCTCTCTCTTTTTCTTTTAACCCACCACTTCTTTCTCTCTCTTGTTTTATTCTTGCTCACTGGTCTTCACTTCATTCCTGGATAACCAAGGCCTCTTACTTGTGCAATGCCTTCAACATTGGCAAGAAAGTTTTATTCTTCTACTCAAGTTTTATTGTTATGAAACCAAATTAGCTGCTCACGAATAAAACTCATTTTTTTCATTTTTCTCTTTTATTTTCTTATTTATCAATCAGTAAATTAGTTTACTTCAGTTATATTCCATGCTTTTTGTCATCACCTTCCATGCTTACTTGTACCCCTTTAAAGACTAAATCATTATCACCATTAACTTGTTGTCACTATCTTCCCACATTAACCATTTTAGATGTTTTTACCTCACCCACTTATCATTGTTAACCCACTCTCTGTTTCTATTATAACCCCAAGAGAAAGAGTTGTCCAAGTTTGCGCTGTTCATCTCCATTGTTTTATTAGTTGTCCAAGTTTGTGCTGTTCATTTCCATTGTTTTATCTTTCCCATTTCTAGTTAAGCTATATTCTATCATAATCGGGATCGTAGTATTTTTCTCTGTTTTTTTCTAACCCACTGCCTCCTCCATTCTATTGTTTTATTCTTATACTAATCTCTCTTTATTTGGCCTGCTGATAGCTATACTTCTTACTTGATCAACACTTTGAATATTGCCATGCAAATTTTTTTCGTTTATCTCATATGTTATATTTCTACCATTTTATCATCACCTTCCATACTCACTTGTACCCCATTAAAAAATAAATTTTTATTACCATGAACTTGCTGCCATAGTCTTCCCATATTAAACTTTTTAGATCTGTTCTGCCTCATTCGTTTTTTATTTTTTGACCAAAGTTTATTCCTTTTTATCATTAGAAGAAAGAGCTGTTCGAGTCTCGATTATCCATCTCCATTATTCTATCTTTTTCTTTCCCAGTTGAATTAGATTTTTGAATAATCATCGTCAAAGTATCTTTGTCTTTTTTTCTTCTAACCCTATGCATTCGTATTTCTCATCATTTGCTCTGGCATCATCGTTTCCTAACTGGTTCTCTAATACCCAGGCCTCTTACTTGTGTAACACCTTGAATCGTTGGCAAGAAAATTTGGTTCTTCTATCTCATTTTTTGTATTCCTTATTTTATAATCATGGTCCATGTTCACTTGCACTAGATTAAAAAATAGTTTTTTATGATAATGAACTTAGCGCCACTAATATTTATGATAAATATTTATCACCAAAGACTTGCTACCCCTATCTTCCTACGTTAACCGTTTAGATGCATGTACTTCATCTCCCTTGTCATCTTTAAATTACTGTATTTTTTTTAGAACCCGAAATGTAGTTGTATGAGTCTTAGTTGTTCCCCTTTGTTAGTGTACATTCTCTTTCACCAGTTGACCTATCTTTCGCCATAACGAGGGGTAGTTCTATTCTTGCCACTGGTCTTCAGTTGGTTCCCGAATAAGCATGGCCTTTTATTTGTGCAATACCCTAAACATTGTCAAGCAAATTTTGTTCTTTTATCTCAACTGTTATCCAAGTTTGAGCTGTCCATCTTCATTGTTTTACCTTTCCCATTTCTAGTTGAGCTATCTTCTATCACAATCAAGATCGTAATATCTTTCTTTGTTTTTTTACCTAGCCCACCATCTCATCCGTTCTCTTGTTTTATTCTTGTACTGATCTCTCTTTAGTTGGCTCACCGATAACTATACCTTTTACTTGTTCAACAGTTACAATATTGGCTTGCAAATTTCTTTCTTCTATCTCCTCTGTTAAATTCCTCCCGGTTTATAATCACCTTCCATACTCACTTGCATCCCATTAAAAAGTAAATTTTTCTTACCATGAACTTGCTGCCGCTGTCATCCCATATTAATGTTGTTAGATTTTTTTTGCCTCGTCCCTTTTTTCTTCTTTCGCCAAGGGTTTATTCCATTTTAGTCACCAGAAGAAAAAGCTGCTCGAGTCTAGGTTATCCGTCTCCATTACTTTATCATTCCCCTTCCCAATTGAATTAGTTTTTTGAATAATCATCGTCATTGTATCTCTCCCTTTTCTTCTTCTAACCCAGTGCATTCGTATTTCTCTTCTTCTGCTGCTGCACTATTCTTTTTTGATGGTTCCTTAATACCAAGCCTCTTGCTTGTGTAACACCTTGAATCGTTCACAAGAAAATTTTGTTCTTCTGTCATATGTCTTGTATTTCCTATTTTTTATCATCACCCTTACGTCCTTGCTTGCATCTTGATGACACTATTTTCTGTATATCCACCATTTTCAGATGTATCTGTTTCACCCTCTTTATATTCTTTACCCTACTGTCTATTCATTTTTCAACCTAAGAGGAAAAGTTGTTCGAGTCTGAGCTGTCTGTCTACCTTACCTAACATTTTCATTTGCCAATTGAGCTATCTTCTATTATAATTAGGATTACAATATATATTTTTTTTATTAGTTCCTTAACACTAAGCCTCTTTTGCGATACCTTTAATCGTTGCCAAGGAAATTATGTTCTTCTATCTTACGTCTTTTATTTCTTTTTTTTTTATCATCATCCTTTCATGCTTGCTTGCATCTTGATGCCACAGTTATTCTACGTTCACCCTTTCAGATGTATCTATTTCATCCTATTTATATTCTTTACCTCGCTGTCTATTCCTTTTTCAACCCAAGAGGAAATATTGTTCGAATCTGAGCTATTCGTCTACATTACCTAGCATTTTCATCTGCCAGTTGAGCTATCTTCTATTATAATTAGGATTACAATACATCTTTCTCTCTTTCTTCTACCCTACTGCTTCCTCTATTTTCTTGTTCTAATCCCGCACCATTCTTCCTCAATTGGCTCCCTTATAGCTCTCTTTCCAATGCATGACTTTGAACATTGGGGAGCAAATATTTTTTCTTCTTTTGCATGTGTTATTTTGCTTTCTTTTTGTCATTTCCATTCAAGCTTAATTACACCCTTTTAGAAAAATAAATTTTTATCACCACGAACTTGTTGCCCCTATCTTTCTTCATTAACTGGTTTAGATGCATCCACCTCATCTCTCTTGTCTTCTTTAATCTACTACATTTTTTTTTAAAACCACAAGTGCAGGAGTTGTATGAGTCTGTGTTGTTCCCCTCTGTCTGTGTTGTTCCCCTCTATTAGTTTACTATCTCTTTTGCCAGTTGACCTCTCTTTTGCCATAACGAGCATGGTTCTATTCTTGTCACTGGTCTTCAGTTGGTTCCCGGATAAGTAAGGCCTCTTACTTGTCCAATACCTTGAACGTTGTCAAGAAAATCTTGTTCTTCTATCTCAGGTGTTATCCAAGTTTGAGCTATCCATCTCCATTAGTTACCTTTCCCATTTCTAGTTGACCTATCTTCTATCATAATCAAGATTGTAGTATTTTTCTCTGTTTTTTTAGCTAACCCACCGTCTCATCCATTCTCTTGTTTTATTCTTGTACTAATCTCTTTTTAGTTGGCTCGCTGATAACTATACCTCTTACTTGTTCAACAGATAGAATATTGGCTTACAAATTTTTTTCTTCTATCTCCTTTGTTATATTCCACCTGGTTTATCATCACCTTCCATACTCACTTGCACCTCATTAAAAAATAAATTCTTTTGACAATGAACTTGCTTCAGCTATCTTCCCATATTAGCCTTGTTAGATCTTTTTTGCCTCATCCATTTTTTCTTCTTTCACCAAGTGTTTATTCCATTTTAGTCACCAGAAGAAAGAGCTGCTCGAGTCTGGGTTATCCGTCTCCTTTGCTTTATCTTTCCCTTTCCCAATTGAATTAGTTTTTTGAATAATCATCATCATTGTATCTCTCTCTTTTCTTCTTCTAACCCAGCATGTTCGTATTTCTCTTCTTCTGCTCCTGCACTATTCTTTTTTTATTGGTTCCTTAATACCAAGCCTCTTACTTATGCAATACCTTGAATCGTTGCCAAACAAATTATGTTCTTCTGTCTTATGTCTTGTATTTCCTATTATTTATCATCACCTTTACATGTTTGTTTGCATCTTGATGCCACTGTTATTCTACATTCACCCTTTCAGATGTTTCTGTTTCCTTCTCTTTATTTTCTTTACCCCCACTGCCTGTTCCTTTTTCAACCAAAGAGGAAAAGTTGTTCGAGTCTGAGCTGTCCACCTACATTACCTAACATTTTCATTTTCCAGTTGAGCTATCTTCTATTATAATTAGGATTGTAGTACATCTTTCTCTTTTTCTTCTGCCCTGCCACTTTCTTTATTTTCTTGTTCTATTCCCGCACCATTCTTCCTCAATTAGCTTCTTGATAATTAGGTCTCTTTCCTATGCATGACCTTGAACAGTGGGGAGAAAATTTTTTTTTCTTCTCTTGCATGTGTTATTTTGCTTTCTTTTTGTCATCGCCAATCAAGCTTAATTGCACCCTATTAGAAAAATAAATTTTTATCACCAGGAAGTTGCTACCCCTATCTTCCTACGTTAACCGTTTTAGAAGAATCTACCTCATCTCTCTTGTCTTCTTTAAACTACTGGATTTGTTTTTTAGAACCCCAAGTGTAGCAGTTGTATGAGTCTGAATTGTTGCCCTCTGTTTGAGTTGTTCCCCTTTGCTAGTTTACCTTCTCTTTTTCCAGTTGACCTATCTTTTGCCATAACGAGTGTTATTCTATTCTTGCCACTAGTCTTCAGTTGGTTCTCAGATAAGCAAGGCCTCTTACTTTTGTAATACCATGAACATTGTCAAGCAAATTTTGTTCTTCTAGCTCAGGTGTTATCCAAGTTTGAGCTTCTATCTCTGTGGTTTTACTTTTCCCATTCTAGTTGAGCTATCTTCCACCATAATCAAGATCGTAGTATTTTTCTTTAATTTTTTACCAAACCTGCCGTCACATCCATTCTCTTGTTTTCTTCTTGTACTAATCTCTCTTTTAGTTGGCTCGCCGATAACTATACCTCTTACTTGTTCAACAGTTAGAATATTTGCTTGCAAATTTTTTTCTTCTATCTCCTATGTTATATTCCTCCCGGTTTATCATCATATTCCATACTCACATGCACCCCATATTAACCTTATTAGTTCTTTTTTGCGTCATCCTTTTTTTCTTCTATCGCCAAGTGTATATTCCATTTTAGTCACCAGAAGAATGAGCTGCTCGAGTCTGGGTTATCCGTCTCCGTTTATTTATCATTCCCTTTTCTAGTTGAATTAGTTTATTTAATAATCATCATCCTTGTATCTCTCTCTTTTCTTCTTCTAACCCATCGCATTTGTCTATCTCTTCTTCTGCGCCTGCACCATTTTTTTTTTTTTTTTGTGGTTCCTTAATACCAAGCCTTTTATTTGTGTAACACCTTAAATCATTCGTAAGCAAATTTTGTTCTTTTGTCTCATGTCTTCTATTCCCTATTTTTTATCATAACCACACATGCTTGCTTGCATCTTGATGCCACTGTGATTCTACGTTAACCCTTTCTCATGTATCTGTTTCATCCTTTTTATATCCTTTAGCCCACTGTCTATTCTTTTCTGAACCCTAGGGGAAAAGTTGTTTGAGTCTAAGCTGCCTGTCTACATTACCTAACATTTTCATTTGCCAGTTGAGCTATCTTCTATTATAATTAGGATTATAGTATATCTTTCTCTTTTTCTTCTGACCTACTGCTACCTCTATTTTCTTATTCTATTCATGCACCATTCTTCTTCAGTGGCTCCCTGATAATTAGGCCTCTTTTCTATGCATGACCTTGAACAGTGGGGAGCAAAATTATTTTTCTTCTTTTGAACGTGTTATATTGCTTTCTGTTTGTCATCGCCATTCATACTTAATTGCACCCTATTAGAAAAATAAATTTTTATCACCAGGAACTTGCTACCCATATCTTCCTGCGTTAACCATTTTAGATGCATCTACCTCATCTCTCTTGTATTCTGTAATCTACTGTATTTGTTTCTTGAACCCCAAGTGTAGGAGTTGTATGAGTCTCAGTTGTTCCCCTCTATTAGTTTACCTTCTCTTTTACCAGTTGACATATCTTTTGTCATAACGAGCATTGTTCTATTCTTGCCACTGGTCTTCAATTGGTTCCCAGACAAGCAAGGCCTCCTACTTGTGTAGTACCTTGAACATTGGCATGCAAATTTTGTTCTTCTATCTCGAGTGTTATAGCTATGAACCCAAATTAGCTGCTCTTGAATAAAACTCCTTTGTTTTCATTTTTCTCTTTTATTTTCTTACGTATCAATTAATATGTTAGTTTACTTCGTTATATTCCATGCTTTTCTTCCTCACTTTCCTTGTTTACTTGTACCCTTTTAGAAACTAAATCATTGTCACCATTAACTTATTGCCGCTATCTTCCTACATTAATAGTTTTAGATGTTTCTGCCTCAGCTTCTTATCTTTTTAAACCCACTCTCTGTTTCTTTTATAACCCTAAGAGAATGGATTGTCCAAGTTGGGGTTATCCATCTCCATTGTTTTGTTTTTTCCCATTTCTAGATGGTCTATCTTCTTTCTTATTCAGGATGGCAGTATTTTTCTCTGTCTTTTTTTCTAACCCACCGCCTTCTCCATTCTCTTGTTTGTTTCTTGTACTAATCTCTCTTTAGTTGGATTGCTGATAACTATATCTTTTACTTGTTCAACGATTTGAATATGGGCATGAAAATATTTTTCTTCTATCTGTTGTATTATATTCATCATTTTTTATTATCACCTTCTGTACTCACTTGTATCCTGTTAAATAATAAATTTTTATTACCATGAACTTGCTGCCACTTTCTTCCTATATTAACCTTTTTAGATCTTTTTGCCTCATCACCTTTTTCTTGTTTGACCAAGTGTTTTCTTCCTTTTTTATTCACTAGAAGAAAAAGCTATTTGAGTCTGAGTTATCCGTCTCTATTACCTTATCTTTCCCTTTCCCAGTTGAATTAGATTTTGGAATTATCATCATCATAGTATCGCTCTCTTTATTTTGGGTTATCCATCTCCTTTGTTTTATCTTTCCATTTCCCAGTTTAGATTTTTGAATAATCATCGTCATAGTATCTCTCTCTTTTTTTCTTCTAACCCAGCGCATTCGCATTTTTCTTCTTCTATTCTTACACCATTCATTTTCAAATTTTTTCGTTAAAAACCAAAGCCTTTAACTTGTGCAACACCTTGAATCATTGGCAAGCGAATTTTGGTCTTCTATATTTTCGCTTATGTTTTTTTTTTTATTATTAGCATCCATGCTCACTTGCACCACATTAAAAAGTAAATTTTTATCTCCATGAATGTGATGCCACAATTATTCCACTTTAACCCTTTTAGATATATTTGTGTCATCATATTTATGTTCTTTAACCCATTATCAGTTTCTTTTTTGAACATCGAGATGAAGAGTGGTTCGCGTCTGCGCTGTCCATCTACATTACCTTACCTTTTCTTTTGCCAGTTAAGCTATCTTCTACTATATTTAGGATCATAATATATATCTTTCTTTTTCTTCTAACCTACCATTTCCTTTTTTTTATTGTTCTGTTCCTGCACATTCTTTTTCAATTAGTTCTCAAATAACCAAGGCCTCTTACTTTTTTTTTCTCTCTTTTATTTCTCATTTGGAATAGAAATGTTGCCCTTGAATAAAACTCATTTGTTTTTATTTTTTCTCTTTTATTTTCTTGCTTATCAATCAAGTAGTTGGTTCACTTTAGTTATATTTGTTAGTTTTTATAGGTTGGCAAACCATGGACATGCCAATGATTAATTATCGAGTTTGTAACATTTGACATTGGCTAAGTGGTCTTAGTACATAGGGTAGATTTGAGTTTTTAAAGCAACTAAAAAAAAATCCGAAACTACAGAATTCAAGGGTAGACTTGTCATTGGGAATCTCATTGGGTTAACTAGGAAGTCACAAGGAAAAATAGTATATATGCCATGGACTGATTACACTCCCTGGTGTTCTTACTGGCTTCACTGGATGGCTTACTCGGAAAAATAGTATCCAAGGTTTGGCGGTGGCAGGGTTGCCGGGAAGCTCGCTAGTAAGCTCGCCCCAGCGAGCCAATGATCTTGTTCTGGAAAATAATTAATTCACCAAGATTTTGAAGCTACTATATAATCAACCTTTCTCTTAGGGTTTCAATACACAGAGAACGAGAGCTACGTTACCTATGCTACTTCAAGAAGTTCTCATATCTTCACTTAGCCAAAATCATCATAGACTTGGGCTTTTGATATTCAGAGTTGAATACTGGTTTTTGATCGTTGTGATACAAGCAAAGTCTCAACACAAGGAATAGAGGGTTCTTTAATTATGTGACTTTTCGGTTGTAGCTTTGTAACCCATTTTATATAATAAAATAAGTTTTTGGTTTCCTGATCTGGGTTCCTCACTAAATCCAAGTGTTCTTTTAGTTTCCACACTTGTTTATTGGGATCATTTGATACTATCCTTTGCATATTTTTTCAATATTCGTTGCTTTTTATCTTCACCTTCCGTGCTCACTTGCATTCCTTTAAAAACTAAATTTTTATTACCATTAACTTGTTGCCAATGTCTTCCCATATTAACACTTTTAGATGCTTAGAAAGGGTTGTCTGAGTTATCTGTCTTTACACTTTTATCTTTTCCTTTGCCAATTAAGCAATTTTCTGCCATAATCAGCATCATGGTATCTCTCTCTTTTCCTCTGACCCACCGTCTCCTCCTCCTTCCTGATCTTCGGTTCTTGTACTATTCTTCTTCGGTTGGTTACCTAATAATTAGACCTCTTACTCATGCAACACCTTGAACATTAGAAAGGAAATTTTGTTCTTCTATCTTATTTTTAATTTTTTCCTTTTTATCATCGCCTTCCATACTACCTTGTACCCCATTAAAAAAATAAAACTTTATCATAATGAACTTGCTACCTCCCTTGCACACTATTAAAAAATAAAATTTTATCATCATAAACTTGTTACCACTATCTTCCACATTAATCCATTTAAATCTTTCTGCCTCATCCCCTGATATTCTTTAACTCTCTATTTATTTCTTTTTATAGCCTTAAAAGAAAAGGTTGTCCAAGTTTTAGATGTCCATCTCCATTGCTTTACGTTTCCTTTTGCTAGGTAAGCTATCTTCTACCATAATCAGGATCATAGTATCTTTTTTTTTTTTCTTCTAAGCCACCACTTCCTCATTCCCTTCATTTATCCCAACACCATTCTTTAGTTGGTTCCCTAACAACTAAGCCTTTTACTTGTGCAACATCTTGAACATTCGTAAGCAAATTTTTTTCTTCTACCTCCTATGTTATATTACTTCCCTTTAATCATCCCTTCCATGGTCACTTGTACCACATTAAAATACCTATTTTTTATCACCAGGAATCCCTTCCATGGTCACTTGAACCACATTAAAATATCTATTTTTTATCACCATGAATTTGCTTCCACTATCTTCTTATATTTATCCTATTCGATGTTTCTGCATCATCTTCTTTATCACCATGTACTTACTGCCAGTCTTCTCACATTAATCCTTTTATATGTTTGTCTCCTCCACTTTATCTTTTTAAACTACTATCTATTCTTATTATAACCCAAGAAAAATAGCTATCCCAGTCTGAGCTGTCCATTTCCATTTCTTTGCCTTTCTCATTGCTAGGTGAGTTATTTTCAACCATAATCAGCATCATAATATTTCTCGATTCTTCTTCTAACCCATAGACTCTTCATTTTTCTTCTTCTATTTAAACATCATTCTTGTTCAGTCGGTTCACTGATAATCAATGCTCTTACTTGTGTAACACCTTGAACATTGGCAAACAAATTTTGTTCTTTTATCTCCTGTGTTATAAACTTTTCTGTTAATCATCACCTTCCATGCTCAATTGCACCCCTTTAAAATATATATTTTTATCCCCATGAAGCCACTGCCTTCCCAGATTAACCCTATTAGTTGTTTCTACCTCATTTCTTTTTTTTTTTAACCCACTATTTGTTCTTTTTAGAACTGAATAGAAAGAGCTGTCTGAGTTTGAGCTATTCATCTTCATTGATTTACCTTTCCATTTGCCAGTTGTGCTATCTTCTACCATAATCAGGATCATAATATTTCTTTTTCTTTTTCCTCTAACCCACTTCTTTCCCCATTCTTTTGTTCTATTCCTGTACTATTCTTCTTCCGTTGGCTTTTTGATAATCAAACCTTTTACTTGTGCAACACTTTGAATATTGGCATGTAAATTTTTTTTTCTATCTAATCTGTTACCTCCATTTTTATCATCACCTTCCATGCTCACTTGTATCCGATTAAAAAATAAATTTTTATCACCATAAACTTGCTTCCACTATCTTCCCACATTAATTCGTTTAGATGTTTCTGTATTCTTTCCTTTATCTTTTTTAACCCACTGTCGGTTCCTTTTGCTAGTTGAGCTGTCTTCTACCATAATCAGTATTATAATATTTCTTTCTCTTGTTTTTATAACCCTTCACTCCTGTTATATCTTCTTTTGCTCTCGCACCACTCTTCTTTAGTTTGTTCTCTTATAACTAACGCTTCTATTTCTACAATACCTTGAACACTGGGAAGAAAAATCTATTCTTCTATCCTCTCTTACACCCCATTAAATGTTAAATTTTTATCACTGTGAACTTGCTACCATTGTCTTCCCACATTAACTCATTTAGATATTTTTGTCTTCTCCCATTTATCTTATTTAACTCTTTGTCTGTGTTTTTTAGAACCCAAGAGAAGTAGCTATTTTTTTCTATTTCTTTACCTTTGCCATTTCCAGTTGAGCTATCATAGTATTTCTCTTTCTACTTTAACCCATTACCTCCTTCATTCTCTTATTTTGTTCCTGTACTATTGTTCTTTAGTTGATTTTGACTGACCTTGAAATGTGTTTAGGTTCTACCTCTTAAGTGTAAGAGGGCAGTTGTAGTTTTACTCAGTAAGAACCAAGGTCATCTCCATAGGGAGGGCTTTGTTAAAAGGTCTAAAATTATTCTCTTAGTTAGTATGTGAACCTAAGTTAATTTAAACTAACTTTGGATTCACGGGATGCTTAGGTTTCAGTTGAGTTGAAAATGGTGGAGTGAGGGAGTTGTGATTCAAACTTCAGATCAAAACACTACAAATAAAAATATTTAAGATAATCTTGGCTTCGAACCAAATCCAGTAGTGGTATAGTAGTGGTTTACTAAACACACTGATAACTCAACCTAGCAATTGTACATGTGTTGCTAGGTTGGAAGATATTTTCTTATCTTATTTATGGAACTCAAGGTAAGTGGAGCTTTCGAAAATAGTTTCAGACTCACCGGGACATTAAATCAAACATTTACTGTGCATAAGTATTAGCTCGTAACTAGGCTTTAATTGTAACACGAGTAGATCGATTTGTCGAGAAAATCTCAAGTTTTAGATTTATGAAAATAGGTTCCAAATCATTGGGCCATTAAATCAAAGACTTGGCATGCATCAATGATCATGCGTGACCAAGCTATAATTATAACATGAGTGATTCAATTTTGTAAGAAAACCTAATTTGGGTTTCTGAAAGATATGATTCTAACTTACCGAGACATTGAATCAAAAACCTGGCATGTACAAGCGAAAACTTGTAACCAAGCTATGGTTATAACATGGGTGAATTGATTTGGAAAGAGCCCTAGCTCACTATGAGATTCCAATTAGAAATCAAAAAGATATTTCATTGAAAAATATTCTTTTACATTTGAGTTCACCAAACTACCACACCACTTTCAATGGCTTGAAACCAAGTACCAACCCTAGCCTAACATACTTAAACTTTGAGAAGAAAAATAAACTTGTAAGCAATCCATTAATGTAAAACAGAAGGCGAAAATAGGAAGAAGATACTAAAAAGTAAAAGAACAAAAAGAAAAAATAGAAGAACTCAAAAACTTAGAAGCTTAGAATTCAAAATAACAAAAGTAAGTTACTTACAATTCAAAACTCTAGGAGATTGAATAGCAAAATTGCCTTACGAAACTTCAATTGAACCTAATGCTTAAAACGTAATGTAGCTGATCCCAAGCAATGAACTTGAAAGCATAAACCTTAACTCTAACACTAATGAAACAACGTAATGTAAAAGCTACCCACGTGATGTTAGAAATCAGGCCTATTTATAGGCTTACAAGAATTAAGGGCAGAAAAATAATCTTATAATTTTAAAATAACATCAAAATTATGCTAGAAAAAAGTCACGAGTGCTTGATGAAAGTCCCTAGAGAAAGGCTAGCAAAATTGGTCCTCACGAATGCCCACAGGCAAGCACAGTCGGATGCCTATGACGTGAGCACCCACAGCAAAAGTTTCTCGTGTGCCTACTAGCGTATGCACCCATAATGCTTCACAATCATACGCCCACTACAAGTTCATCCGATCTTCAACTGGTTTGCATGTTGAAGCTCCCAGACTACCTTTCTTCGATTGTTCTCTTTCCATTTCCGTAGAAAACACACATAAACAAAATAATTAATAAACATATGATGAAGAATGGATTTTACTTTATAAAATATTCAAAACAAGGATGTGAAATGAAGTTAAAATTAACAATGATTGTGAGCAATCAGGTTCCCTAATAGCCAGGCCTCTTACTTGTGTAACATTTGTAACATTGGCAAACAAATTTGGTTCTTCCTTCTTATGTGTTATATTCCTCCCTTTTATCATCACCTTCCATACTCACTTACACCCCATTAAAAAATAAAATTTTATTTTCATGAACTTGCTACAAGTGCATTCATACATTAATCCTTTTAGATGTTTCTACCCCATTCCTTTTTCTTCTTTAACTCTATGTCTATTCCTTTTAGAACCTCAAGAGAAAGAGTTGTTCGAGTTTGAGCTAGTCATCTCTTTTAGATGTTGTCCCACATCAGCCCGTGATAAAAGTCACTCCCTCCATATAAGAGATGGACGTCTTGCACCTTAACAACTAGGTTTTAAGTTTAAGGCCCCTACTCTTATATGATGTTGGGCTCCTTTAACATGGTATCAGAGCGGATTTTCAAAATTGGGCCTCACCATTGTCCATATTGAGGCTATGTCTATACCAGCCAACGTGAGGGGGGCTGCTAGATGTTGTCCCACATCAACCCATGATAAAAGTCACTTCCCCTATGTAAGAGATTGGACGTCCCTCACCTTAACACCTAGTTGTTAGGGTGAGGGATGTCTATCTCTTATATGAGGGAAGTGACTTTATCACGGGCCGATGTAGGATAACATCAATCACTTCTCCTGCGGTGTATCACCCTGGGAAGAAGGATCCCTTTATGTTGAACTGGAACATTAGATCCAGTCCCAATCTTTCCAAACAAGTGTTGGCCGTAGATTCCATGCTCTGATACCATGTTAAAGGAGTTCAACAACATATGAGAGTAGGGGCCTTAACCTCAATGCCTAGGTGTTAAAATGAGGGATGTCCATCTCTTGTATGGGGGGAGTGACTCCTATCACGGGTTGATATACGACAACATCTAACAACCTCGCTCACGTTGACTCGCATGAACATAGGCTCAACGTGGACAATGGTAGGGCCCAATTTTGAAAGCACACTCTCATACAATGTTAAAGGAGCCCAACAACATATAAGAGTAGGGACCTCAACCTTAAAACCTAGATGTTTTCCCATATTGGCATGTGATAAAAGTCACTTCCCCCATATAAGAGATGAACATCCCTCACCTTAACACTTAAGTTTTAAGGTGAGGGACTAAGAGTTTGGGCCTCACAATTGTCCATGTTGAGCCTATGTCCATGCCGGCCAACGTGAAGGGTGCTGTTAGATGTTGTCCTACATCGGCATATGATAAAATTCACTCCCCCCATATAAGAAATGGACGTCCCTCACCTTAACACCTAAGTTTTAAGGTTAAGGCCCCTGGCCAACGTGAGGGAGGTTGTTAGATTTTGTCCCACATCGGCCTGTGATAGAAGTCACTCCCCCATATAAGAGATAGATGTCCCTCACCTTAACACCTAGGTTTTAAGATAGAGGCCCCTACTCTTATATGTTGTTGGGCTCTTTTAACATGGATTTAGAGTGGGTTTTCAAAATTAGGCCTCACTGATAACTATACTTCTTATTCGTTCAACACTTTGGATATTGGCATGCAAACTTTTTTCATCTATCTCTAATG